>VZRF01011188.1:41516-110725 GCA_013396875.1 Vireo altiloquus | reverse complement strand
GGTCCCCTTATTTCTCTTAAGTGCCCAGCAATTTGTCCCTTAGCAACAAGACATGGGGAAAAATTCCTTTAGGGAAAAAAGAAAAGGAAGAACGGGGAACTTCTAAAACCCCAACAGTAAGCTAAAAATTTACCATCCCATCATCTGTCATCTGTCATCTGATGTAGGACTAGGATTGATGTTAATACAAACAACAGTAAGGAGGTAATTAGTTTCTTCCCTTTAAGGTGGACTGGGGTATTTGTTGGATGGTGCAGTAGGGAGCATGAAACCTTCTCTGGTAGACAGCTTTGCCCATGGGAAAAATCAGAAGACAATATTTTTGATGGATATTCATAGATGTTCGTTATTTCTCCCAGCTCCCTCAGGGCTGGGAGCCTGGACCAGGCTGGCTACCCCTGGGCAAACCCCAGAGTTCCCTGGGCAGGGGGACATGGACAGCCAATAGTGTACAGAGCTTGGATACCTGTGAGCAGAGGGCAGGGGTCTGGGAACCTGTGTAACCGATGCTTCTCACCCAGGGCCATCCCCTGGGGGGTGCCCCAACATTGGGGGATAACTCACTGATGCCTTTTCTCTGCTCAAAGTGAGGGTGGACATCTGCCTCTGCCAGCAGGAGTGTTGTCTGCCATTCTGGATCAGGTGCTGCCTCCCCCCCCCGCTCACGGGACACCAGGGCAGGGACCACTCCCTTCCCTTTCCTGGTATGATTGCAGTGTTGTGGCAGTCTGCCTTTTTCTCTTTGCCTCCTCTTTCATGCATGGCTCCACTGGAGAAGGGCGATGCAGCATGGTTGGCTGCGAAGTGGGGTGACAGTGCGGATGGAGCCTGGGCTGGCTGCAGTGCTGCATCCTGGAGGATGTACAATGTGCTGGGCTGTTCTGGGGACCTCAGCGCTTGTGGGATCAGCCAGTGCTGGCTCTGAGCTGTGGAGTGAGGTGTGTCCCGTTGCTGGTTTCTCACCAGCTGGTCTGATGGAGGATACCCAATGTAGACTGAGAGCTGAAGTACAAATGCTTTGGGGTTATGCTCTGAAAGATGCAGAAGCAGTTTGTCCTTCCCTTGTCTTTGTTGATCTTCTCCCAATCAAAAGTTTGTGTGCAGAAGAATTTTTTCTTGGTGAAAACTGTACATGTTTTTAGCTTATTAGAGATGATATTTTAGGACATCAGCTGTTGGAAAGCCACTTGCTAAAAATACATGATTTGTTACTATAATTTTTTTTAAGAAATTATATGAATTCTACACCTATGGTATGAAATGCATGTAGAGACTCTTCTGTTTACAAGTTCTATTAACTTAAAGGAATGTAAGAGACAATTTGTGATTCTGTTTTGCAACAGAGACTGGCCATATAATGGGTATTTCTAAATCACTTCTCTGAAGAATCAGGCTTTCCACATGTAATGCCCGTCAGTCCTTGCCATCTGGTAGTCTTTTTTCTCACTAATCTTGGAATGAAAAAATCTGTATCCAAACACAGATCCTTTATGTAAATCCTCACTCAAGCTCGTGGCAATAATTAATATTCATAAATATCAGTGTGTTACTAAAAATTTCCTATAAAGTAAAATAGCAAGCAAGCACTATGAGCTGTTATTTATTTAAAAAACAGTTCAGGATAATCTGAATAGCAGTTGATAATGATGATTAGAGGTGATGGCCAGGTTTCCCCTCAACAGGGTTACTTGCAAGAAGTCTGGGGTGGATTTGGCCTTACTATGATTGCAGATGGATTTAAATCATAGAATCACAGACTGGTTTGTGTTGGAATGGACTTCTAAGCTCATCTCGTTCCATCCCCTCCCATGGGCAGGGACACTTCCCACTGGAGGGAGGTGATCCAAGCCCCTTCCAAACTCTGGCCTTGGAAACTTCCAGGGATGGGGCAGCCACAGCTTCTCTGGGCAGCCTGTGCCAGGGTCTCATCACCCTCACAGGGAATAATTTCTTTGTAATATCTAACCTAAACCTGCCCTCCTTCAGTTTAAAGCCATCCCCCTTCATCTCATCAAGTCTGGAGAGGGATTGTGATGACTGAAGTTTCCAGAGAAATCTCCAGTCAGTCTTCATTTTTCTGAAAGTGATGATTTCTGAAGTGATGCTAGTGATTCCATCTAGCAAAGGCATCTTGGCCACCTTCATTCTTGTCTGCTGGGGAGGATGAAGATGGCCCACATCCCCATCGTCATTGGTTGTCTTGGTGCCTCTGACAAGCTGTAGCAGGCTGGATCCTTTCATGTCGCTGGGTAGAAAGCGAGGGCTGTCCCAGGTGAGAGAAGCTGTATTTTGCTTGGCTGGACAGGTGGCTTTAGTTCAGGATTCAGTGGGAAGCACTGAACTTTTTGCTGCTGAGTTGGATTGTGATGTGGCCTCCTCTGGTCATGAACAGCTGCTGGTTCTCTCCCAGTGTCCTGGTTGGAAGGCACCTGCTCAGAGCAGGACATGATGCTCAACTGAGTCTGACAAAAACAGTTTCAGGATCTTATGCCTCTTTCCTGTTCTGCCTGTGTCTAGGCCATCCCACTTGGTGGTATGAATGCAAGTTGCTACTCAGTTCCAGAGCAGACCTGCTAGTCCCCCTCAAGAGGGGAAGCATCAGCAGAGGGTTGCCTGGCCTTCCACCTGCAAGGTTTTATGGAGAGGTTTTCCCATTGGACACATGTGGAGCTTCTCCCAAAAGAGAATTGTACATAATAATTGCAAATACCAATTGAAAACAGGAAAATATACTGATCTGTTAGTGGTTAGATATTTTCAAGGCATATGGCCCAAAAGCACGTTAGCTTTTTCCCTCTTTGGGTTTGGGATGTGCTTGAAAAAGGACTGAAAGAGCTCACTGGCAAGACATTTACAAACAGCATGTATGGGAGAAGTGCACAATGTGATGTACCATACATTTTGAAGAACTTGATAGCTTTGGAAAAGAACTCAAATATATGTTTTGGTTGAGCTAAATCAGTAATCTCTGTTTATTAGCAAAACCAGAGAATTCTGCTTTGGAGGGGAGGGCAGTGTCTAGGCAGCTCCAGGCACATCATAAAATCTTTGAAGTTAGAAGAGACCTTCAAGATTGTCAAGTCCAACCTTTGACCCATCACCATCTTGTCAGCCAGACCAGAGCACTGAATGCCATGTCCAGTCGCTTCTTGAGCACCTCCAGGGACAGTGACACCACTGTCTCCATGGGCTACCCCCCTGCTCCTGGACTGGAGTTGGGGTTGTCTGTCAGATTGTCTGTCAGGTTGTCTGTCAGCTTCCTTTCTTCCTAGGTGATTGTGGCTTCAGTGGTAGATTGTTCCCCATCCTGGGGCTCTGCCCTCCCACCAGCCTACTCCCCTTCAGCTGAAGTGCCCATGGCTGCTCTGCTTCTCCACTTGCACATGGTCTTTGATCTTCTGCTTACTTTGTAACAAACTTTTAAACTTGTAAAATAATGATTTGACACCTCTTTTTGTGTTTTAGTTTGGTGAGATAGTTTTGTGGTTTAACAGAGTTTTTCATCACAGCCACCTTTTGTATCAGCATTAAATGCAACTGCAGCATCTTTGTAAATTCTACTTACTTGAACCACTACTCATATTTCAGTAGCCCCACCTTTGTCCCGCCTCCCTGGTTGTGTACATTGCCATCCCTTCAGCTCGGTGGTTTTTGTGGTGGGTAGTCTTGATTTCAGTCAAAATCACCGCATAATTTGCACCATAATTCCGGATAACAAAAATACCTACAAATACATTTTGCCCTCACAAAGGAAGACAAGTTTACACTACCAGCTTGTGTAATTTTTTTTTCCTTTTTACAATGTTTATTCCATTAATATTTGTTTCACCGTCTCTTGTTATCCATGCTCTGTCTCTGCTCAGCATTTAAAAGCAATGTATCAGTCTCTTTTATCTCTGTGAATGGAGGCTTGTGCTAAGCTACACAGAAGGCAGAAAACTGTGACTTCAATAATGCGAAGTCACACAGGAAAAAAAAAAAATTAGGAAGAAGTTAAAAACAAGAAGGCCAAAGTCTGGACAGTGATTGTTGGATGCTTTACACTTGCTGCACTTGGGGTATGATGAGGGAGAAAATTCACATCTATGCTCTTGAAATAAGGAAACTCATCTTAAACTTAACTTAAACTAGTACTTACCAGGTATTTTACTGGGAATGCCTCTGTCCAAGTTCCCAGCTTTCATGGAGCAGTCTGCTGTGGAGGCAGCGTGTGAAGCAGAAGGTCATGCATGTTATGACATGATGGATGTCTGGCAGCCACTCAGCCTGTTAATACTGAATAGTACAAACTGTATGTTTATATACACACATTAAGGTGATATTAGCATTAAAAATGTGTGTAGCTGTAGTAGGTATAGCCACACCACTGGGCACTGTCTTGGTTTAAGTTGAATTACTTCAGACTTAAGCCCTAAGGACTTCTTACTGCATAGTAATTTTTGCCCCAATTCTGTAGCTCTTTTGCCACCAGCATTCTCAGAAACACCCACTCTTCCTTCAAAAATCAGGGCAGTAGCCCTGGAGGGGACTGAGTCAGCCTGTCCAGTCCATGAGTATTGCAGGAGTTCAAGTCACATAATCTTTCATAAATATATCAAGCTTGGTTAAACCTCCTGCCTCTACTCTTTCCATCCTCAAAATTGCAGTGGAATTCTTTTTTTGGGTTTTAATTCATGGCCTGGTTTTCCTGGATTGTTCCTGTGCTGTAATTGTCTTTTACTGTTAGTGAGTTTTTGCCCTACTGAGTATTTATTTCTTTATTTTGTTAAAGGAAACTGGTCCTGTCCTGTCTGGTCTCTGTTTGCAGGGTCCTGGAGCCAAACTCTGTTCCTTTGCCAAAGAAGGCAGGTTTGCTGGCCTGTGTGTCGCCATGTGTCACCTGGCCAGCCTAGTCTTGCTTTACAGATTCCCTCGTATTTTCCTTGACTGACTCTTAGGCACATCTGGTGCTTGTGCTGATCCTCTCTGAGAAGCCAGAGGAATAACGGATTTTCCAGGAAAAACTTACCTGTGCCTTATAGTGTGTGAACGCTGTCTGTGAGTGTCCCAGTGTCCCATGGCCTTTTTCAAAGTGTTAGTAATAAGGTTTATGTGAGGGCTTTCACCTTCATTAGTACAGTCTGGTGTGGCCTATGTGACATGGAGTGGCTGAGATAGCAGCATGTCCCTCTCCTCTCTGCCCTCCTTGGCTGCAGTTGTGCCTGGCTCAGAGCATGTCACCATGGGGCCGATTAACTGATGGTTCTATCATCAGCTCTTTCCTCTCCACCCTCCTTCTCACAGCACAACTGGTGGTTCTCATGTGTGTGCCCATGCACTTAAGTGTTGTTCAGCCCTGCGTTGCTCTGGTCTCCAGCATCATCCAGTTTTTCCCTGCGAAAGTTTGTCTCTTTAGTGATGATGACACCTCCTGGTCTAGTGTCATCCGCAGGACTTCACAGTCACACCTCCCTTCTTTTCAGCCATCCTGGTGGAAATAAGATCAAGGCTGTTCTCAAGGCCAGCTGCTCTGCCAGAAACCCATCCCTTCTTCATGCGCCCCTTTCTTCTGCATCTTCTGTCCCAATTAACCTTGTCATTAGTCCCACTGGGAGATGAGAGCAGCTCGACGGGTGAACACTGTCTGAGGCAGATCCACGAGCAGGGTTCAGGATGTGGGACGGTCCCTCTGTATCTCCTGGCTGAGCTGGAAGACCAAGCCAACTTCATGGAGAGCACCTTAAGGGAAAAGTAATTCTCCTTTGGAAAACGGCTCAGGTCCCTTGGAACAGGAATATAGGAAATGGTAATCTTTGCATACATAAACAAAAAAGACATTTATTTCACAGAAGGCACTCAATGTCCCATCTATGATTATTGAATATCTAGCAGATAAAAGATGTCATTTTGACTTCTTGAAGTCAGCATCAGGAACAGAAATCTTTTATCTCCAAACTCTGCAGATATAAAGGAAATGTTATTTCACCAGAAGGTTGTATGCTTCCATTGAGATTGGAATGTTCTTTCAGGAGTGCATTTGTCTTTGAGGATGGCAAAGATTCCAACACAGGGCATAGCTTGGAGCATCTTTCCATTGATGCTGAATTGATTTTTGACTTTTTTTCTTTTATATGTTCCCTATATTCTTTATACATATATTTGTAGCTCTGTAGCCTGTTATTGAAGTTATGTACTGTGTGTCCTTCTGGGCTAATAAATTTTTAAAACTAGGTTAAAAATACAGTTAAAATTACATTATATTCTGTTCTCTTTTATGATGTTTCTGGCCATTTCGCCAATAATTGGCCGTGTTCACTGTCACCTTTATTTGAGGGCAGAAACCTCACCTGAGGAAGGCTAGTAGTTTTTTTTCCATATGAAATGCTTGTATGCGTGTCTTCAGGTGATTCAGGGTTATATAGTATTCAATATAAAAAGGTTGTTGTAATCATGCATTTCTAATATGAAATTCCTCCGGGGCTGATATGTAATGTATACTATGCTGGGAATATGGTCTGAACTTCAGGCCAAGCTCTGCAGTGAAAACCTAAGTGTTTTCACAGTTGCCACAGCTGTGATGGCGCAAATACACTCAAAATGAGGAAACCACAGTAAGCAGAACAGGAGACACTGGAGAACACACAGAGCAGAGCAAGGGACATCAGAGAACACAGCTGGAATTTACTGAGTTTTCTGACAAGTGCAGGGTAAGATTTTGAACAAGTATAAAATTCGAGTTGGTAAATCAGTTACTTGTGAGTTTTGACAAGTGTGCTCTAGTTGCAGATTGGTTCAACTGTTGGCTGTCCGTGCCAGAACTGCAGCTCTGTTCAACTTGTGGCCTCTTTGCCAGTGCCGTGTGGAAGGTGAGAGTTTGGCCTTTTGAGCCCTGTGGTGTAACAGGGCTTATAGTGGAGACAGTGTCTTCTGATTGCTGTAACTGAAATCCTTCAGAGGTGAAGATACAGTCTGTTACCAGAATTTACTCTTAACTGATGGTGTTTTCTCATGGCACCAGGATCAGGGGTTCACCCTACAGGTACCATGACTGTGATGACTTGGAAAAGGGTCTGCTGAAGGCAGGTGCCTTACAGGAGAAAGGGTGGCATTGCTTGGAGCACCTCCAAACCCATGGGTCTGTCACCTAAAGGCACTGAGGAGCAAGATGAGTGATGATCAGGTGAAATGCAGGGAGCCCTTCTTTACCTGTAAGTGACACTGCTCTAAAAGAGCCCAAACATTTCTAAAATTTATGTTAGGTACAGCATGATGAAAATGTAGGTATGTTTTTAACACGGAGGCAGGGGGGCGGGGATAGTGACCATGTTTTTCTGTTTTCTGAGAGTCCGTTTCAGCTCTTGAGACCAGCAAGGGAGAGCAGCTTTAAATATTTTTAAACTCTTTGTTTTCCCAAGGGAAACTAAATCTGTCTGTACTACCTTTCTGCTGGGAATGTTTTCCTGCAATAAAGTCAAAGTAACTTCAGTGTAAAGAAGACAACTCAATTTCTTAATCTTCTACTTCAGCTTTGCTAAATAAATGGCTTCATATAAATGCCTATAGGGATAAAAAGCTGAACATAGAATCACAGAATGGTTTGGATTGGAGGAGACCTTAAAGCCCATCTCGTCCCACCCCCTGCCATGGGCACGGACACCTTCCACTATCCCATGTTGCTCCAAATCCCACTAAACCTGGCCTTGGACTCTTGCGGGGATGGGGCAGCCACAGCTTCTCTGGGCAACCTGTGCGAGGGCCTCCCCACCCTCACAGGTAACAATTTCTTCCCAATATCCATATAACCCTGCCCTCTGGCAGTGAGAAGCCATCTGAGCCTGTCTGTGGCCTCCTCCAGACTCTCTCCAGCAGCTCCATGTCCTTGTGATGAGGACCCCCGAACTGGAGGCGGCACTGCAGGTAGGGTCTCACCTGACCAGAGTAGAGGGAAGAATCCCCTCCCTCACTCTGCTTCCCACAGTAAAAGGAAACCACAGCTGCCTCGAGTGAGGGTCTTCTTCCCCCAACACAACTTTCACTCACAGCCCTGCACCCCACTCAGATCAGGACTGAACCCCAACACTCCCTTCGCTAGGCCCCCACTGCACACACTGCCAGCCATCACAAATTAAGGCCGTGTCATGAGATTTCTGCATCCCTCTGCATCTCTGGCTCTGTTTGATTTCTCACTGATGTGATGATTTCTGATTATATGTTACTATTTTTAGTCTTTTTCTTCCTTTACAAGAGACAGGAAAGCAGGAAGCCAAGCAATCCGCATTGTACCACTGGTCTTCAGAGGAATAGTCATTCTTTGGCCTTGGGATGATTTTGTGCTAGTTATTTTCCTTCTAAAGAGTAGTGTGTGAGCCTTTGTTGTTTGCCATAATCCTGGATTATTACAGATCAGTGATCCTACTTGAAATCTGGGGATAGAGCCTAGCAGAAAAAAATCCATGTGACATTTATATATATAGCAGTTTCATACTCCATTTCTCTTAGATGACTGAGATGATTAACTGTTTAATTGTTCATATTCAGAAATTATTCTTCGAAATTAAGTGTAGAGGCTCTGGGAAAAAAAAGAGAAAACATAGTAAACATATTAATGCTGTGGTCAGCCTTGCTGTTGAGAACTGTTGCGACTGGGGGCTGTTTCTGCTTCCAGTGCACCCACTGCTTTGTCATGGTGGGAGACCAAAAAAAGGTACTTTTTCTTTACGATCAGTGGAATTCTTGTGTCCTTTTTATTTCTCTTTTCTTAATGTCTTTATTGCATCTCCGTAAAGCTGGCGTTGGAAGCTGTGAATTCCTGAGGTGAGAGTGTGAGCTGAACTCTGTGCAGTGAAACCGTCAGGGAAAACCAGTGATAGCACCTGGCCCTGGGAACTAGGAACCTCTGAAATCAAGGGCAGCTGCAGTAGCAGGCTCAGCCTGGGATCCTTTATCACCACCAGAATTTTTTCTTGCCTGTTGGCAGCACTGAAGTGAAAGAAGGCAGTCAACAAATTGCAATGTAGTGTTAAAACAGTAGCCTGGGCAGTGGGATTGTGGCGCAGTGCTTTGTAAAGAGGATTATTTGGTTATTTTAAGATGTATTTTAAAAGTCCATGAGGCTATGCTGTTTGGTTGTTTCTTTGGGAGTTTTTTGTCCTCTACTTGGCTTCAAACTGGCAGAGGGCAGGGTTAGATTGGATACTGGGAAGAAATTGTTCCCTGGGAGGGTGGGCAGGCCCTGGCACAGGGTGCCCAGAGAAGTTGTGGCTGCCCCTGGATCCCTGGCAGTGTCCAAGGCCAGGCTAGACGGGGCTTGGAGCAACCTGGGATAGTGGAAGGTGTCCCATCTTGAAACAAGATGGTCTTTAAGGTCCCTTGCAATCCAAACCAGTTGTGTGATTCTATGCTCCTGTTAAATGTTTATGTTTATTATGGAAGAGCAGTATTTGTGATGTCTGCTTTCAGAAGTCATTGGAAGTGTATAGGCAGGTCTGAGGAAAAAGACTCCACCATATTTGTAGAGGAGTTAATCTTTCAATCAGTTTCCTTTGAATTAAACCAAAACAGCAGTAGCAAATCTAGGAATTCTTTTAAAGGTGACCTATGCTATTAGAATAAAATTGGGCTTGTACCTTCTTTTCCTTTCTAATTTATTGTTGAGAAACCTGTGAATTATTTCCTTAACATGCATTCATTTTTATTGCTTCTAAATCCGTCATTCCTGCCTGGGGAATTTACATGCTTCTGGGTGGAGAAATGGGAGCAAGAAGGTGATGAAAGCTGAGCCACTGCGATGTGATGGGGATTTAGCCCTTGGCTGTAAATAAAAGGGTTCATCAATAAAGCTTTAGCACAGAATGCTTCCAGCAAAACCCTATGAGTAGATGGAGATTATACCAGGATAAGACTCTTGGAATAGTTTCCATCAGCCTCCAGATGGATGGTCTTTAACTGCTGCCTCTCAGCTCTGTTGCTCATTGTCGCTGTGTCTGTTAGGATTTCTTTTCCTTTTTTACTCATTCCAAAATTATATTGTTATTCTGAAAAAGGTTTCAAAAATAAATCCACCAATTTACAAAGCAGGTTGTTTTATAAATTTCTGAGAAACCATAAAACAGGCTCCTGGGTGACTGATTAAGGGATTTCAATGTTTAATTGACATCTCAGGAAGAAACACTTACTTGCAAATCTAAACCCTCTGAACAGTCTTAAAATATAATGAAAAAGTAAATGTTTAGCCTCTGAGATGACTTCTTTATAGCGAAACAAGGGTGTTGGCATTGCTACTGTTTCTAGAAAATGTGGTGCAAAACAGCCGTAAGTGGAAAAAAACCCAAACCCTTATTACAGTAAATTTGGGCAGGAAGAGGAAAGAGATTAAAGGCACTGCAGAACACTGAGTGCAGGGAAGCAAGACGTGGCTAAAGTGTGTTTGATTGTTTCTATAAATACAGGTATGTAGGAATGCAAACTGAGTCACTGCTACCAGGAATTTACTGAGCAGTTCTAAAAGTTTGCAAGAATCATAAATAATGTGGCTTTCAGTTGTCTGCAGAGAGGATCCAATTCATAATGATGGCTGCAGTGTCCCTGCTAATAATTCCAGTAAAATCTATAGGGAATGTGCTTGGGGTTTACCCTGAGAGTGCAGAAGTGCGGCTTGGTTCATGTGCAGAATTTAACAAAATAATCTTATTGAGCATTTAAATGTGTTAATTTTCCTGGGAGTCTTTGCCAAAAAGATTCTCCCCAGTGTCTGTCTCTTTTGGAGTGAAACAAAGCTTTAATTTGTTAAATTGAAATTCTCATGACTCTGAGCAGTGGTGTTTGTGGAGAGAACACTCCTCCCCATTATCCATGCTTTTAGACAGAGACAGTTTCACCAGCCAACATGCATGTTGGGGCTGGACCTAAGGAGGATTTGGCAAAAAGAGAGAGAGAGGCAGGGTCAGGAGCAGAGCCTTGTGAGCTACTCACAGACTCGTGTTACTTCTTGTGGGCTCCTCTAGGCCTATAAACATTTGTAAGGGTGGATTAAGGCTTAATTTCCTTCTTGCTGTTGTCCTCAGCAGGTCCAGGTCCGAGTCCAGGGCTGTTCCCAGCCCCAGCCATGCTCATGCAGCTCAGCTGTTGGATTGGTGTTCTAGTTACTGTACTGCTTGATGCAGATGATGCTGTACTTCTGGCTTCCTTGGATGGAACTATTTGGGAACATTATAATGAGACTTGAATTTTTGGCTTTGTAAGCCAGGCCAGGATGTATACTGCAGCTGGTGGGATAGCTTTGCTATACTGTACCCTTACGAGCCTGGTTTGCTGGGAAGAGGCATGTGTTCTCTGAGCTTTAGGGACTTTCCCACCAGTTCGTATCAGGGGTGGTACTGGAAGCAAATGTTTCTAAATCTAGATGCATGGGTTATGGGTCATTATTGCATTAGTGTATTGTGCAGAAAACCTCTGATGACTATGTATCACACAATAGCCAGGCTCATCCAGCTATATGCAGAGATATATTCACTTTCCAGGGATCTTGCTTAGTTTAAGTATTTCATGATACTTTATTGTATGATATGATTTAATGGTATTATATGATACTATATGATATTTCATTATATGGAGCCCCTGTGGCTCCAGTTCCTACCGAGAGTTGTGCAATACCCCGCAGTGGAGCTGAACAGAATGTTCCGCATTTTACTCTGCTCTGCTCTTGTGTGCTGGTCTCCACGGCAGGGAGCGACTAAAGCTCGCAGGCGAGAACTGAGAGTTTACAGATAGAACACTCTGAAATCAGGTATTTTCCTGTTGTGTTTTCATTGTGAAATGAGCGTATTTGTAAAACCTTTCCTTTGGTCCAGTGTCCTGTGCAGGAGTCACACTGCTGTGTGCGGCTGCCTCTGTGTTGGTGATAATGGGAGCGAGCAGCACCAGAGTTGGGGCTTAGTTTTCCAGAAGACTTGCACATTTTTGCAAGACTTGTCTCCCACAGGATTTTGGCTGGAACTCTCTACATCTGCATCATTAAAAGAGTTAGTTTGAAGATTTCTGGCATAGGTATTTCTAAATACATGACTGTAGAAATAAAATTTGACTTCTGTGACATCAAATTAATAGGAATCGAAATTCAGCCTGGCTCAAAGAAGACCAGCATTACTGAAGATGATAGAGTTGTGCTGGTTTACAGAACTCATGTTGGACCATAGTTTATGTATTTATTATGCATTAAAGATAACAATACTTTTCTCATATAAAATAGACTCTTTAGCTTGATTAAATGTTGTTGTGCTACTTACAGTACTTAAAAATTCTTATTTCTGATTTTGTAATTTATATTCTCTCAGTTTATATTCTCTCAAATTTCTATTTTTGTGAAGAGAGGAAGAGTCATGGTAGGGTAAACCCACTTTACATGTAATCCTCATCTGTGACTCCTTCTCCACTTCTTCCCTATGCAGAAGTTCATAGAGTTTGAAGATGCACTGGAACAAGAGAAGAAAGAACTACAAATCCAAGTGGAACACCTTGAATTTCAGACTCGACAGCTGGAGCTGAAGACCAAAAACTATGCAGACCAGAGTAAGCAAAGCTGTGCACCAGACACCATTATACACATTGCCTTCCACACACATACAGTGCTACTTTAAAAATAATTTTAATGCTTTTTTTTTTTTTTTTGTTTCAATGTAATTTGTGCAAAGCCTGAAATACCTGGTTGTCCCTTACTTTGATGTAAAATTCTGAGCCTTCTAAAGGGTGGGATATACTCACACTAATTCAGTAGAGGTTACATTTTTCTCTTTTGAGGTCAGTCTCTCCAGATGCAAAGTGCAAGATTTGGGCCTTTGGAACCTGATTTCCAGTTTCTTCTTGTAGAATCTTCCATTTTTTCTCTCATAAAAATCATCACATTAATTAGTTACTTAGTTACTTAGTTTGTGTATTTGTTTTTACAAATACTTCCTTAATATGTTCAGCCACTGGAGTTCCCCTCAGAATTTGTTGGTGTTTTGTCTAATATTCCTGCTGCTCTAGGAGCCAGAAGAGTCTGTCCCAGAGGAGAATTCAAATTATTGACAAATGAAGATGCTTACAGGGCACCAGGCTACTGCTGCAAAACTTCTGTAGTTTTATTGCATTTGTGGTGCAAAATCGCTGGTATTGGGAACATGAACTAAGTTTTTAATGAAGACCAAATCCCACAATTCTGTTTCTGTTTGTTTTATTCAGTAGGTGTAAATTAATTTCTAACAAAATAGGTTTTGTTTCTCAAACAGTTTATTTTGAGAGCCATGTGTGTTAGCTGATAGCTGGGATCTTCTCTTGACAGTTTCTCGACTGGAAGAACGCGAATCGGAAATGAAGAAGGAGTATAATGCTCTGCATCAGCGTCACACAGAGGTAGGATATCATCTTTCTAAATAAATAAACTCTTTGTCTATATCTACATGACTATATCATGTAAAAAAATTTGGCTTTACAATCCTAGAGATGACTAGAGCTTCTGAACTTCGGGAACATCAGAAATACCTGACTAGAGGGTGTAAAGAGGATGGAGCCAGGCTGTGTTCACTGGTGCCCAGTGGAGGCAGCTGGCACAAACTAGAACACAGAAGGCTCGTTCCAAACAAAGTAGTAAAAACTATTGAGAGGACAATGAGCCCTGGCACAGGTTGTTCAGAGGCATGTTGAAGTCTCCTTCCTTGGAGATACTCATAAGCCACCTGGATGCGGTCCTGGCAGCCTGCTCTGGGTGGCCCTATTTCAGCAGGGAGTGGACTGATGGACCTTAGGACATTCCTTCCAATCTCAGCTGTTCTGTGATGCTGTGTACAGTGCCCCACTACCTCATCTTCCATTACCAACGAACCTCCAGGAGATGTTCTATGTTGTTTTGGGATGTGTCTTTCAAGGCTCTTTGGTTATGAGATTCAGCTGAATTAATTTCTGACACTATTTGCCGACAAATTTTCTGTCAGATTAGACCATTCACTTACATCATCAGCTTAGAAGGCAACAGTAAAGACAAAGAAGTGTGCGAATAAACCCCAGGGAATTGGAAATGGATGCTGTAGAAAATTAAACAAAGGCAGAAAATGAGCCTTTCCTTCTCGTCTGTTTGCCTCATGGAATTTTTTCTCCTGACAGATGATCCAGACCTACGTGGAGCACATTGAGCGATCTAAGATGCAGCAAGTTCCGAATAACCAAACTGAGGGCAGTGTACCTGGGAGAAGGTAGGGCCATGACCTCTCCATGTAACATGTGTCACCTGGGAACTTACACACCGAGTGTGCGTGTTTGAGAGAGAAAACAGAGCAGGACCTTTCCCTCGGGATGTGGATTGTAGCTGAAGCTCTTTTATAATGGGTTCTGGGTGAGTTCTGGGTGCTTGGTGGTAAGGAGCTTTGTATGTTGTTTTACAAAGGTGAGGCTTCATCATGCTGCTATTGATGGGGCCTCTGGAAAACACGTCTCTATTCTTAGGTAGCGTGTAGAGGTTTATCTATAGAATGGATGGAGGTGTCAAATAAAGTGGTTTTGAGTGTACATGTCTTTGTATGTGGGATAGGCAGAAAACCGTAGCAATTAAATGCATTAGCCATTCCAGGATTTTTCCCCCCACTGTTATTTCAGAGGAAGCTTTCTGTCAGTCACCAAAAATCCTACTTATGTCCAAGAAATGGATTTTCCTCCTTTCCTGCGTTGTTTGGGTTCTGACTAGAATTAGATTGTCTAAAATATAGTAATCAATTGAAAAAAACAAAAAAATGCTACACGTCAGCTTTCCTAAGCAGAAGAGACAGGCATGAGGGGTGTAGAAAGCTAGAGAGGACATGGTCTAAAACGAACCAGTAGTTTGTAGGTGCTCATCTGTTCATAAAATCTCCCTTATGTAAGCACCTGTGTGCACCTGCCAATTTTGAGTCATAGAATCAGAATATCCTGAGCTGGAAGGGAGCCACAAGGATCATCAAAGTCCAACTCCTGAACCGGACTGTGTAGTAGAAATGTTTTTTAATGAGCTTTTCCTTCCCTGACTCTCAAATAAACTGATATTAATTGTGGCTTTATGTTAACATTCCATGAAAGAGCTGCCCAGTGGAAAGTGTTGCTGGTTATATCTGCAAGACTGCCAGTCTTTGTCATGAAGGGTAAAATTTTCATAAAGAATTACCTCTTCATATTAGAGAAGTTAGTCTTTTACCCTTTAAGTGTGGCGTATTGCTAGTGTCCTTGGAGAGAAACCCTATATGTCTGTGAAAAGACTGTGATTAGACTATGATCCAAGTCTGTAGGAGCTACCCGTAGGAAATGGGAATTTTTTCTTAATTTCCAGCTTTGCACTGTTTGCGTGTGCGTGTGTAGCTGTCTGTTTGTTGTGCTTGTGCGCAAGCACCTGGGATAGGTGTGTTCTGATGTCGTTGAGCAGCTGGAGGGGGGAACACCAGTGTTTGTGGATCTTAGTGCACTGGGTGGGGGTACAGGCATAAATGCTCATAAATTTGTGACACAAATTTGGGTGCATTTACTTAAAATAAATGGGACTAGGGAGAAGTTTGTGCAGCAACTTTTGTGGGGGTGGTGTGTATCAATGGCCATCCAAGAGGTGTCATGAGTTTGTACCCACTTCCACATGGCGTGGGTTGCAGTGCATGTGTACCTTCTTGTCTGTGGTAGGTTGCGTGTTTATGTGACATTTGCTCTCTAATGGTTGTTCTTTTTGTCTCGCTTTTTGTGGGATTGCTGCTATTTGGCTGTTATGTTTGTCACTGCAGTCATCGCCAGTCCTGGAGAAAAAGGTAAATCCTATTGCTGCATCTGAACTTCATTAATCCAAGTGTTGGAGGTTGCTGTGGAGTGGTGACAATGTGATGCTGGGAATGTATTGTATGGGCATATTTGCTCTCTGTGTCTACTGGCACCTGTGCTGGACTTGGTGGATCAGGGGCACAGAGGGAGCCATGGAGCTGGGATAACACAGCAGGGAGAGGCTTGTGTGTGCAAATGCAGAAGACACACAAATTTGGTCCCAAAATAGGATCAGATGTCTGGGATGGGATGTTTATGCTTCTCATCCACTAATGTTTTAAAAAGTCATAGAATCATAGACCCGTAGAATCATAGAATATCCTGAGTTGGAAGAGACCCAGAAGGATTATCAAATCCAACTCCTGGTCCTGCACAGACACCCCAAAATCCCATCCCAGCCTGAGAGTGTTGTTGAAACGCTCCTGGAGCTCTGGCAGCCTCAGGGCCGTGACCATTCAGTGGGGAGCCTGTCCAATGCCCCACCACCCTCTGGGGGTAGAACCTTTTCCCGAAATCCAGCCTTACCCTGCCCTGGCACAGCTTCATGCAATTCCCTCGGGTTCCAAGAAATTTGTTTCTTATTTTACTCTAGAGAACAAGCTATGCCTGATTTCTGAGTGAAGCAGAGCAAGTGTGTCAGTGTCAGTAGCTTTCCAAAGGCACTTCTGGCTAGTGGTTGGCCAGGGAGTGCTGTACCCAGAGTCTTCACAGAGACTAGTTCTCCTCTTTAAATGCTGGCAAACAAGCTTTAGTTTTGTTGTGTTTTGTAAACTTCAGGATGTTGCTTGTAGAACATCCTGATCCCAGGTTTTGGCTACTGCAAGCCTTTATTGGGGAGTGTGCTGTTCACCTTGTAACTCAAGGTGGAACTAACAAGTGTTAAGACTCACCGTGACTGAGTCCTGGAAAGATTTGGGTATAAGAGGACAACTATAGCACTCAAAATTTAGACCAGCCCTGAGGATACTTTAAATTTCTTTGAATTTAAATTTAGTAGCCAACTCCAGGACTGCAAAACTAGAGTTAGCTCTGCTGGGATGTTTGCTCTTTCCCCTTTTCTGGGAGGTTTAGAAGAGGCTTGAAGGTGTTTCTAAAGAGACTTAGCAAGGAAATTTCATGACAGTCTGTGCTAAAATTCTTTCCTGAAGATTGCACAGCTTCTGATGCTACAGAGACCCTGTATCTCTGTCTCTTTAACAGGGACTGTGAAATTCACACATTTCCTCTCCATTTGGTGGGTCCTGTATTTTTTGTGTATTAAGTGTGTATGTGTTTGCATATGAACAAAAAAGAAAAAGGGAAAGTATAATTTAATATTTCTCTCAGTATAGATTTGGGACAGCTTTTATGTCTCAGTGTTGTCAGTGAGTTATGTCAGGTCATCCCAGCATAGTCACTAAGATATTTTGGCTGCACCACTGATTTGACAAGGACTGTTCTGCAGTTGGGAAACTTTGTCCTGCTCCATACACCTGTGAAGGCAAGACTCTCTTAAAACTATCATTCTGTCCTGAAGAAAAGGAAAGATGCAAACTAATGGTTAAAGCATCTCAAAAAATGGCATAATTTTTTGCCATTTTGCAATTTTGGCATAAAAAGAGATATTTTTTTGAAATAGACCCTTAGGTACCCTTGGGAAACTTTAAAACTAGGATTTTCCTGGTTTTGTGGCATAAAGTGGCTCTGATTTCTAGTTTTGAATCCCTTCATAACCTCTTACACATAACTGACTCTACTTTCTGTGGTGCTTAGATCAGTGCCAGGGTGAAGATTTCCTAGGAGGAAAACATTTGCGTAGTATGTTATTTAGGAACTTGAAACCCAGCTGATAGAAACTTTCAGGGTCTTAGAATGATAGCAGTGGAACAAAGAGAGGTACCTACCAGCAGACAGGCAGAGGTAATTGTCCTTTGGCATCATGACCTAGTAACAGGAGTAAGTGGCAGGTTACAGTCATAAACTGGGATTTAGACAAAAAGCAGTGGTATGTTTTCACTAAACCATCTGTGATTATTTAAGTCACGAGCAGCAAGATGCCTTTGGTAGTGGAAAGGAAAAGCTACAAGGAAACTGACAATTCCTATCACATAGGGTTTGGGTTTGAGTCTGTGGAGAAATAATAGAATCGTTAAGGTTGGAAAAGACCTCCAAGATCAAGTCCAACTTTCAACTGAATACCCTCATGCCCACTAAATTATATCGCAAAGTGCCACATCCACACACCTTTTGAATGCTTCCAAGGATTGTGACTCCACCACTGCCCTGGGCAACATGTTTCCATGCTTAACCACTTTTTCAGTGAAGAAGTTTTCTGCAGTATCCAACCTGAACCTACTCTGGTGCAACTTGAGGACGTTTCCTCTTGTCCTATTGCTTGTTACCTGTGAGAAGGTTATTGATGTTGTGTCAGTGATCTGTGTTCCTCCAAAATCCGGTTACATGCCTCCTTTCTAAGAGGGTTTGTGTATGAAACTTTCATGTATGAGTCTAGTATCTTCAGGAGAGGGTTTTAGTGCAGATTCCTAAGAAAAGTGCATCCCAAGCGGGCCACACTGGAAACACCTTTCTGCCCCATCTTGTCTATTCAGGACAGGCCACAGGAGGCCTTTTTGCCTATTCAAGGTAGGCACAGATGCAGCAATGCAGCATGCTGTGGTGTCTGGGCAGTGCTGGAAGTGAGAAGGTCAGGCATTGTGGTTTTTCTCAGCAAACACTGCCTCTTCTGCTGGACCCTCCACCTCTGTCCTTCCTAAAAGAGCTGGCTGGTGTACATCCCCTGTGTTAGTGTGTTTGCTCTGTCCCAGGGGCCCTGTAGCAGTTGTTTGCCATGGTCATAGGTGAGGTGGCTGCGCTTGTTTCCCAGCCTGGGCATGACACCCAATGCTAATCATCGTTACAGAAAGGCACATAGAGGTCTGCTGTTACTAACAGTGTACTACAAAAGGGCAGGTTTCATCACACCCCCACAATTAAGCAGAAATCACCTCTGGCAGTGGGTGAAGTACGGTTGAGTCCGAGTGTGGGTGCACATCACACAGAGAATCAGTTTAGTTCAGCTCTGCAGGGACTGGAGTCAATTAGAGATACCCTGAACCAGTTGATGGGTTGGCAAGCTGCTGCCGCAGGCTTTCCACCTCCACTGCTTGCTCTAGATTTTCTCACACTGAAGCTTGGTCTCAAAATCTATGCCAGCTTTTATGTTCAGAATCAAAACTGCAGCTAGTGAGTCACCTGCAGTTGCCAGAAAGGAGAAGATGAACAGAACACATTAGAGACACCTAGCAATATGCATGGTGCATTCATTTATATCTTCGTTTAGTTTCTGAATTGCGAGTGTGTTGTAATATGGGTATGGAGGGAGGATCAAAGAGTACAAATACTCTTGTGCTTAAAATTGGAAGTGATCCAACCCGTTTGGTTCCTGTTGTTGAAGCTCACCAGATTTGGGGCGGAATGTCGTAAGTTACATGTAGACAACACTTAAAAGCCTTATTCCTCACCCTGTGATGACATCTCTAGAAGCTATAGGAACTTTTTTTTTTTTTTGCCGTGAGGGTTGTTTGCTGTGGTTTATTTTCCCCCAGTACCTTTGTTTCTCAGAAGAAGCACTGAATTAAATTGGCTGGTGTTTGCCTGCACTTCTGTGTTCCCCCAAATTTCTCATAGTGATGGAGCAGTCAGTTGTGTCTGTTATGGACAGACTCCCTCTTTCTTAGAGTCTCCCCAGGAGGAGGTATTAGTCTAGCAGTAACACCATGGGACTGAGCAGCCAACACCAAGGAAGTGTGGAAATTGGGAGTTCAGACAGCTGCTGTGTGAGGGTAATGGTTGCGGTCCAGTTTCTGGTGTCTTAATATTTCACATACACTAGGTGTGCTGTTTGTTTTCTGTGAGAACCTTGTACATGGCTAACACAGCTTTCCTCTCTCTCCCTGTTTGTCTCTTTAGCAGGAAGGAACGTCCCAACTCCCTGAATGTCTTCCCCCTCGCTGATGGCATGGTACGTGGGCAGATAGGGGCCAAGATCGTCCCAACACTGGACCACTGGCACCTGAGTGACCTCGGCCAGCTGCAGTCCAACTCCAGCTACAAGGTTTTCTAGACCATCACAGAGCAAGGGTTTCCCACTCTCTCGCTGTCGATAACATCTCACATTTTCATTAAGCTGGAGACAATCTGCGTCTGTAACCCTTTGCAGCCTCTCCCTAGGTGTTTGCTCCCATAGTAGTTGTGCTGGAGGTGGGAGGATATTCTTCTGCAGATCTGGCATATGGTGCAGGAAGGATTTGACACAGCTCCTCATGCTGCTTGTCTCAGGGATAATCTCCTTTACTTGACTGGCCCCTAGTTGAGAGGGATGTGTGTGGAAGCAGTTAGGGATTGACAGAAGAGAAATAATTCACTTCTTAATAGCTTATTTGGGAGAGGACCTGTCCCTTCTCTCCACTTTGATAAGAGCAGTGGTTCTGCCACTCGAGTGGGACCACGCATTGGGTTGCACTTGCCCTTAAGTGTTTGTCATTTTTGACTGATCTCCTGGCCTTCCTATCTTCACTAAAAAGGGCTCTTATACTGTCTGGATGCCCAAGTCTTGCACTGCACTTAAAGGTCTTAACGTTCCTCCTATGCCTAGTCACTGCTCTAGACTTGCACTGTCTACCTTCAGTACCTCTGTCACCGTTACTGCTCTGCCCTCTGCAACAGGTCTTCCAAAATCCTCACGGCATTGCAGCTGCACTGGAGCAGCTCATGATGCTGCCTGATGTGTCTTGTGCTCTGCTCTGCCATTCAGGGGTCTCCGCTCTGCTATTCGGAGACTGGTCTGAGCCCCAAGGCCCAAGTGGTGTGCTCTGAGATGACAGCCCACTGCAGCTGTTTACAGATTAAGCTATGCATGGTGACCCACATTTCCCATGAGCAGTATGGGTAGACTTTGCAAAGTCTTTGTGCTTAGGACCCCATCAAATTCTTCTCTTTAAATGATTTTCCACAAATGCCTGGTGGCAGGTCTGAGAGCCAATGGTTTCTCTGCTGAGCACAGCTCAGTGTGTCCACTGGTATCTCACAGAGCTTCTGCTCTACTTTAAAAGTATCTGATTAAATTTACCTTCACTCTGCTTGGAATTTGTAGAACATCAGCTGTTTTATGTGTCACATGTAAGGACTGGTCTCCATTTGAAAAGCTGTGAATTACTGGTCTTGTAAAATAGACTGAGGCAGTAAAGGCAAAGAGGAGATAAAGAGATTCCCAGCTTGTTGTACCCATTCTGCATGTCTCCAGATTTCATGAATGGGCTTTCACCTGAGGGATTCTACAGCAAGTGGCCTTCTTGATGCACAGACAAATACACAATTTACTCAGAAAACAAAGCAGCAAGTTATTTTTTTTAACATTAACTCTGTAAAGCAGTCAGGCCTATCACAGCACAAACGTCAGCATTTTGTCAGCTCTCTGCCATTGTGGAATTTGGAAATCCAAAATTTCTTTGCCTAGGAGGGAGAGTTGGAATCCGGTCCTTACTGTAGTGTTAGAAGCACAGAAATTTGGGAAATGTTGCAACTTGGAGAATGGCATTCAGGTACTACAAGTCATTTCTAGAAAGCTCTGCCTGGTATTAGGGAATAGCAGTGCCACAGTACAATAACATAATAATGGATGGTGGAAATGAGGACAGAGCGTGAATGTGTTTCTTCATATACTAGTGCTGTGACAGCACAACCAAAATGTACAGAGCCCAGCCCACCTTTGGAATCAGTTATTCCTCAGGCTCTCCAGGCAGTTGGTGTGAACACCTTGGTGTGAACAGACCAACCAGTGATCAGGCTGGGCAGTGGAGGTTAGTTTTTAGAGAAAAGCTGGGTGGACACTGTGGTTAGATCCGTTTTCCACAGCCTTGCTAAGTTCTAATTCCTTAAGTGGTCCCATTGAGAGCTTGCAAAAGAAGTAACCCAGCATCTGTATTGCAGGCGATTGCAGCAGCAACCCAGATAAATGGGAAGCTTTGGTGTCCAAGTTCAGGTAATAGAGGTTGTTCTGCTTTGGGCAAGGAAGACACCGTGTACGGGGGTGGAAACTAGGTGATGCTTAAGATCCTTTCCAACCCAAGCCATTCCGTGATTATGGACTGGATCTCTTAGTTATTTGGTGGTGGTGGTATCAGGCCAAAAAAATCTGGTTCCAAGAAACCTTTGTGCAAAAGTAGCAGTGTGCTGCTCCAAATCTATCATGATGGGATTCATGTTGGTACTTGTTAGGGAGACTTGGAGTGGAATGCAGGGATAAAGGAGGCTAGATGGTACAGTGGAGCTAAGGAGCTTGTGCTGTGGAAGACTTGGTTGGGTAGTTTGTTATGGAGAATTTCCTGAGTATGGAGCAAATTCATGAATAATTACCTTTAATTGTAATTGACTGACTTGCTAGTTTAGAATGGAGATTTTCCTCCCACAAGCTTCTTGCACACCTGTGACTGAAATGGTACCTCTTAAATGCTCTGCATGACTGACTTCTCAGCGGCATGGCTCATGCCCCCCTTTCCTCTTCTTCAAAGCTCTGATATTTTGCTGACACCACTCACACGACTCACCTTTCCAGTATGTACCTGACTAGTTTTTCTTCTTCATGGGGCCATACTGTACTTACATTTTAAGTGTCCTTGTTTACTTTTTATTACTATTTTCTGTTTTAGTTCCTGTCATTATTTTATTTTTGTATTCAGTTGTACATTTATTTTATACAGTGTTTGGGAGATGAAAGTCCTTAACGTTTTTGTTTTTATGTACTATGCTTTCAGTGTTATAACCATACAATTGTGGCTTCTCATGGTGACATATGACTGCTATGAATGTTGGGCCTTTACAATGCATTTTGGAGGTCACTACTACACAGTTGATGTTTAGGAGGTTGACAGGTATGGCTGTAGGTAAGTTGTGGCTGTGGAGAGTATTCTTTGGGTGAGCTATGGGTTTTGGAGAATGCCTCCTGTGCTGGAGAGGAGAGCTGTACTCTTAGTGCAATATTAAGCATTAACAGAGCACTCAGACAATAGAAGGAAGATACCAGCTTCTGGGCTGTGAAGAGGAGCACGTTGGTAATATTTACATTTGGGAGGAACTTCTCCAGCGCAGGCTGGAAGGTTGATAAAGTATGTTTTCTAGGTAAATACAAAACTCACATCTATAACCAAAGAGTAGTGAAAGACCAGGGTAATTACTTACGCATGTGTTCTGGGTAAGGGGCAGGTTATGTCAGTAAACAAGAAGTTACAGGATATCTCTGGTACAAATATCACCCTTAGACACTGATGGTCCAGGACTTTCGAATGACATCTGCTTCATAAGAGCAAGGAATGACAAGTGGAGTGGACCTGCCTGGGTGTCTCTTACAAGCTGAGATGTTCCTGACCTTTGGTTATTCTCATAGACTTACAGTGGGTCCAAAAACATCCCTGAATTCTTTCATCCAACAGCAGTTTTGTTTAGGGAAAGAGGTTTTATGGTTGCACTTCACACTTTACTCTAGTCCCTTTGTCCATCAGAAAGCACAGATGATAAACTGCAGTTGAGGTAGTCCTAGGCTTACTGGATCCTATTTATTATCAAAAATCCTGTTTGATTCTTTTTTTCTTTACATACTAGGAAAGTAACTCCTAAACCAGGAATATGAAGTAGTGGTGGGAAGTGTCGTTTTCACATGTAGCAGCCTAAGAGCAAAGTTCTCATCTCAGTCTTGATGCTAAAACCAGCATAAGTGCAGGGAGATGATTTGGATATTCATGTGGGAATGTGGATGCTGTTTGGACTGACAATGCAGAAAATATACAAAATGTGGATTGCATTTAATGGTAGTGCCATTTAAAAAACCCTGAGTTTACAACATAAATGCGCAGGCGCAGTGCAAACCCTTTGATTTTTACAGTGCAGTGTGCAGCGGGACATTCTAAAATAAGCATACAGAGGCCAGTCTAATTAAAGGAAGATTCCACATTTAACAAAAATATGGCTGCAAAGGGTTAAGTCACCATTTTTTTCAGTCTTCTCACTCATCCCATATTGGATTTTTTTGTCATATTGTGAAGCTGTTATTAGAACAAGAGAACGAGACTTCAGATGAGCGAAGTGAAACAGCGTCACAGCTCCAAGGTCGGGGGGCTCAGAGAAGCCTCTGAGCAGAACCAGGATCTCTCTAGTACTTGCACAGGAGGTGAGAGGCCAGTGGTGAAGATGAAAGCTGGGTCTGGATGTGCAGATGCTGAATGTCACTGCACCCAGTTGCAACTCACTGTCGCATATAAGTCTCAGCATTAATTATGTCACCTCCCTGCCGGCATTTATTAGAGTGGGCTGCCCTTAAGACTGGGGAGATCTCATTTGGGTCTGGGAGAGGTCACAGCGGTGGTCAGTGCATTCCTTGTGTGACTGAAGCCGTGCTGCTTTAACTGACAAACACAGGTCACAATGTAAAACCCTGACAAAGCCTCGAAGCCTCCCCGTTCCTCAAGAGGTGATGGTACAAGAAGTGGGGCTTAATGTCTGTTGAAACCAAGAGCCGTTTTGCACATTCCATACTGGAATCCATCTCCTGTGTTCATTTCTCACCTTTCTGAATTCTTGGGTATTGCCATTCTGCCATTTGGAAGTGGGAGACTACATCTGTTTCTGCTGTGTTCTCAGCTGGACCCATGCCTGCCTAGCTCTGCATAAGGTGGTTTGGGGACATAGGTCTCCTGTGCCAGACAAGCCAGACCATCCCAGACCAGTGTCCACTTTGCTTCTGCAGTTTATTGGCAAAACCAGTTTGCTGTTTTCTCATCGAGGTGTGTTGGTGGCTTACAGTAATGACATCAGCCAAGACTTCTAAGAGGCTGCTTCAGATCCTTCCCAAGCAATATCCATGTTGCCTTCCAGCCTTGGGAAACACTGGCCTGGCATGCCGCAAGTGCCAAAGCCCTTCAGCTTTCACTGTAGTCAGTGTGAGCTAGAGGTGCTTTTCACCTATGATAAGGCCACCTTTCTTGAGATCACTCAGTAGTGAAGGAAGAAGGTTATCAGCCCTTTCACAGGTGGGATTTGCTTGTTGAGTTCAGCATGAGAACTCGCTGCTTCACTGTGGTGGTAGTGCCCGGTGTCACCAGCAAACATTGGGACATGAAACTGGTACAGTGAGCAAGAACCATGCTCATAATGCTTTAAGGCATCCATATACCAGCAAATGGGACATTAACTTAAATGTATAATTGTGCTTTTCCCTTTCTGTTCTGCTGCCCTGGAATTGCCACAGTGCCCCCAAGACGAAATGTCTGAATCTGGGCAGTCCTCAGCAGCTGCCACTCCGAGCACCACGGGAACCAAGTCCAACACTCCCACATCATCTGTGCCCTCTGCTGCTGTCACCCCTCTGAACGAGAGCATCCAGCCCATCAGCGAGTACACCAATGGCACCACCAAAAGCAATAAGAGGGCACGAGAAAAGCGGAACAGCCGAAACATGGAAGTCCAGGTCACACAGGAGATGAGGAATGTCAGCATAGGTATGGCAGCTGGAGCTCAGGTACTTGGTCACTAACATAATCAACTTCCAGTGCTTGTGTCTCTCTGTTACAGGAAGAGCCTGGGAGACTGCACTGTAAGTATGCAATTTGAGGAAGCCTGACCTGGAAAGGTACATGAATGAGACAGGATTAATTGGATGTTAGCAGTTTTCTGGGTAGCAAATTTTTGAAAACATCAGTTACATGAGTAATTTCATGAATTCACAGGATGAGAACAGGTTACTGAGTTCAGTGTCCTGCAGTGGCATGCATTCATGTCATGGAACCTCTTTGACGAGCACTCAAGTTGCATGTTAGGCTGAGCTTCTGGGAAGCTCATCAGTATTTCCTGGACCTCATCAGTGTGACAGTTAAAAGCTTATATTTCATTTTCTCTCTGGATTTATTCATAAGTATTTTTCATCCAGCTGTTCAAATGACAAATTTGTCAGTGAGATTAAATAATTATTTTCCCTCTGTGCGCTTAGCCCACACTCTGATTTTCTTTAAAAAAGCACAATTTTATCCAGCTATTTTTCTCAGCTAAATGAGCTAATTTCTTTTAGCCTTTTTCTCGCATAAGAACACTCCCAAATCTTTGGGAATTACAGCTGTTTTCTCTCCATTTTCCGGAGTCCTTTAGTAATTGGAATTCATGATTTCTTGTCAGGAAAGCCATCATCTAAGCTTTAGCACCAGGCTGTTAAATAAATAAATAAATGGTGTAATAACATTATAAAAGGCCCTTTAGTTGTGCCCATGTAGTGTCTGAGCAGATCTCACCCTGGATTGTGAGACTTGTAGTGGCCATCAGAAATGAGAAGTGATCTGTTTTCCCATGTCATGATCTTAAAATACAAAAGGACTGTAAGACTTGTTAAAGGTCATTAGGATAATTTGCAGGAGGTTAGGGGTAAACACAGGTCTCTGAGGTTGGCATCTGAACCAGCCAATCATCCTTTTACCCAAGTTATTACTCAGGAAGCAGAAGTTATTACTAAAGCAGAAGTTCCTCTGCTGACATGAACAGGCTGGTTCCTAACAAAGTAAGGCTATAAACCAACATGTAACATCTTTTGCTGTAGCACTGAATGAGAACTGCCATGACAGAGTCCCAGCCTGTATTTTCCTGACGGGGTCCTCAGGGTCACAGATGTCCATCTGTCAGAGACCAGGGTAGTTGTCCATGGAAGCATAAGGGTTCTGCAGAGCCTGCTGTTAGATTGTGGTCTGGCTGTAATCCTGGCCAAGGCAAGACCATGTAACGTCTTATCAGGAAAGATAAGCATGTGGATGTCAGTAGTACGAATGCCCTATAAATACCCTGATTTTTACAGATGCTGCTTTACAAGCTCATTTACTATCAACAGATTTCTTGGTTCAAAGTCATCTCTCTTCTGTATGTGTGCAATTGTGAGGTGGAAGCTTTTTTTTTTTGCACTTTCTTGGTGGAAGTGTGATATTGTGGAATTTGCTCAAAGTAGATAGTTGTGTCTTCCTTATGTGCTCTGCATATTCAACCTTTCAGCTATTTCTCACCCCTAAAGCAAAATCAATTCTCCATGCTTAGAAGTAATGCACATAGTTGAATTTTAATAGTGTATTTTATGCATCTCTAATTAAAATATCTGTCAGTGATGCATGTGCCTTAGAGCTGGGCTACCAAAAATGGTACTTAGAGGTATTTGCAGAAAAGCTTCCCAGCTTGGTAAAATAAAGCTGAGGAAGGCTTTACTTGTGTTAGACCTGCTGTGGCAACAGCTCCACATCACACTTTGTTTTCCAGCCTGGGTTTGCTTCCAGCTGGTGCACGATGCAAGCCTGAAAAAAATCAGCACTTCAGTTGTCATGGACTTGGTATATTTGGCTACTGAGATTGTTTGGAAAGGTCAAAAATGTCACTTCTAATGTCATTGAGGGACTAATGTAATTCACAAATGCGGTCATTAATCCTTCAGGAATTCCTTGTATGAACAGACACTCTGTTCATGTTGCTTGTTCAGAATAGGTGCAAGTCTGAGCTTTTGAAGAGTTTGGTATCCAATAAATGGGACTTGACAAGATGAAGAAATTCCTTATTCTTTAAATACTGGCTTCAGGCTTGTCTCGGAGTGACTTGTCTCAAACTGGGACAAGGCTGTAGGTTACAAAAACCAGATTTCATTTATTGGTTTTGAAGTCAAGTTTCACTGTAACGAGTATCTAAACCAGTGTAGACTTGAGAATTTGTATTGAAAACATTTTTCTATTAAAACAAAATAGTGCCAGTTCCTAACAGTAATTTTTATGAAGCTGTACAGAAAATCACTGTGTTGCCCTCAATCTCAGCTAATGCAATATGGGGATGGAAGAGTTTTTTATTGGCAGATAACAAGGGGGTTTGGAATTTATTTCAATGGATAAAATATTTCTGCTTATCCAATTTTAGTGAGTATTCAGGGCATTGACTTTGGTGATGCTCTGGAATGGGGGTGGGAAGGGAGATGCTTATGGTGTTCCTGCTCTGGAATTGAGAGGCCACCTTCAGTCACTTTCTGTTCTAAGATTTTGACCATGGCACCATGAAATTTTCAAACCTTGATATTCAAAGCTGTAAAAGTCCTCTCAAGAAATACCATTCTCTGAAAGTCTTGATCCTGTGTGTGATATGTACTGTCTTACCTAGGGATGGGCAGCAGTGATGAGTGGTCCGATGTCCAGGACATCATTGATTCTACCCCAGAGCTGGACATGTGCCAGGACCCCCGCCTGGAACGCACGGGTAGCAGGTACTGATTGTGCTGTGTGCTCTGTCACTTGGCTTCACAAGGAGTGGGGAGTGGGTTCTCTGGCTCACAGGGAGCTCACAATGCAGCTGTTTGAGACAGTCCATATAGTCTGCCTAGTATCAGAGGTCCTGGCCTGCTTTGGGTTCTCCAAAAGGGCAGGTGCCTGCTGGTGATCTGCAGGAGGATGTGTACAGCTGACCCAGGACCAGGCTCGTTTGCCTTGCTGGTCAGGGAGTTTGGAGAGATGATGGAGCAGCAGAAGGTTTAAGATGAGCAAAGAGGACATGGGCTTAAGCTGTCAGGAAGTGGGAAAAGGTGCATTTGTCTAATAAGAGCTGAACTCTATTTTAAAACTCCAAGATTTTTTCAGTTCTAATATTTTCAAGTGTTCGAGGAGTAGAGGCAGGGCTGCCTCTCAAGGGAGGACAAGCAGAGGTAACCTCAGCAATCCCAGTCCCACAGGCTCTGACCAGAGAGGCTCAGATCACTGGTAGCAAGTCCTGTCAGCAGCTCCAGACGAGGCAAGGAGCTTGAATTCGGTCCCAGTGCTACCCATGAGCAGTAGGAGACGGGACTGAAGACAAGTACAGCTTAGCAAAGGACTGAAGGCTTAGCCATGAGGTCAGGGGGAGCCCTGGGACCAGTGGGTGAGTGTGCTTCCCAGGTGAGGCTGATCAGAGCAATTGTGAACCATCAGTGCACTGAGGAGTGGCTACAAATCCTCAACAGAGTTTTCAGAAGAATCATCAGACTTTTACTAAACTACTCTGCTGCTCTAGTCCCTACTCATCACCCATTTTGTGCTAAATAGGAGGCTTCCTAAAGGCTCTTAATTTTGGCACCACATTTCTGTGAGGCATGTATTAGTCTAGACTTAGCAGCCTAGGTACCTTGATTTGTTTTTACTAAAGTTTACCTTTTAACCTTACCCAGTGGGTAATTTGGCACTATACCAACAAAAACCACCCCCCAAAATCTTACAGGTATGCAGAAAATATAGTACCCTGGCAGAGTGAAGGCAAGATTATATCATGGTCCCAGTCTGGACTGGATTTGCCCACCCTGTTCAGCACCCCCAATGAGAAGGGTACACCTGCATTTCTCAGCTGAGAAGGCACACACAGTTAAGCTCCCCTTTGGACATGTAGGATGCCTGGACTATTTTTAGGGTCAGGAGGAATCTAGGGAGTTGAAACTGCTGTGTGTGGGGAAGACAAAAGTGACTGATGAAATCAGATTAAAAATTGGCCAAATCCAAGGTTAAGAAGGAAACAGAGAGGATTGATGCACCTGAGCTCTTCAGGTAGGAATCTCTGCTCCAGGTGGTGAGACTGAGAGCTACAGGAGACACAGCCTGACTTGGGCTGCTGACAGTGGTGTATGCTGCTCTGAAGGCAGAGTGCTTTCATGATGCATACAGCTCTGAAAGCTGAATGCTGAAAAGGAAAGTTCAGTCTGAATAAGGTCTTCAGGTCAGACTGAGTGCTGGTTTCTCTTGTCATTTGTGCTGACCATTGGACTGTGTGAACTGATTAACTGCGGTGCCATCACCGCACCATTTGTACCTCCTCGGTGCTCTCAGATGTCTGGGTAGCTGGAATATTTCTGTAATTGAAAAATCCACTTTTTTTTCCTCTTCTTTGCAGTGTGCTGTAACTGCAATATTAGAGGCAGCTACTACACTCCATCTGTAATCACTGAGATTATGTGATAATGAAGCCATACAACTTGAGATCATCTCCACTGGTGCTGACCTTTCTGATAGATTGCTGGGGAAATTGCACAGCTGCTGTTCATGCTGGGTGATGTCACTCATACAAGGCAGGGCACTGCAAAGTGTTTATAACCTACATTAAGACAATTTTTTAGAGTAGACAGCTACAATCCCAGAGGTTGCCTCGCCTGCACATCCTGTAACAGCTGTTTGCTGCTTGACCCATGAGGCCGTCAAGAAATGCAAGAAGGTTCTTGATGGTATCAAAGACATTGAGAGGTGGAAATGTGTCTGATAAGACTAAAAACTATTAACTTTGATTTACCTTAATTCAAATACATCTGGGGACATGTGAAGACGCATTTTATTACATAGGCTTACCCAAAGGGAAAATGGACCCTTCAGGCTGATTGCACTTTGTGGTTGGCCAAGTAAAACGGCCATTGCTGTTTTCAGCATTGAATTTTTTATCTGGTCTTGCTGCTGTCTGAGGTTTCTACCAAGATTGATAGGAGCATGGGAATCCTTGCAGAATCTGACAGGTCAAAGCTGAGCACTGCTGCGGGTTGAAATTTTTCTGTGAAATGTTGAATAGTCCTTAACTTGTATGACTTCAAAGTAAATAATCTTTGAGGTTGTGCATGATAGATGTGTCCTCAGCACAAGAAGGACATGAAGCTGGTGGAGCAAGTCCAGAGGAATCCATGGAGCTGCTCCAAGGGCTGGAGTCACTCTGCTCTGGAGCCAGGTTGGCAGAGCTGAGGGTGTTCACCTGAAGAAGAGAAGGCTCCACCTTGCAGGGCCTAAAGGGACTCCAGGAGAGCTGGAGAGGGACTTGAGACAATGGATGGAGGGACAGGACACAGGGAATGGCTTCCCAGTGCCAGAGGGCAGGGATAGATGGAATACTGGGAAAAAAATCTTGGCTATGAGGAAATGGTGCTTTATGAATGTGATGTAAGAAACAAGATCCATAAGCTGAAAGAGTTCTCTCTAGGTCTTATTTGGAGCCCTGGCACAGGGTGCCCAGAGAAGCTGTGGCTGCCCCATCTCTGGAAGTGTCTGAGGCCAGGTTGGATGGAGCAACCTGGGATAGTGGAAGGTGTCCCTGCCCATGGCAGGGGGTTGAAACAAGATGGTGTTTAAGGTCCCTTCCAACCCAAACCATTCCAAATAACACATGCTATTTTCTTTACTCGGTGTGTTCCCTGATTCAGCCAATGGTGAACAGATGGAATGTGCTCTCAGGGTTTGGATTGCAACTGTCTGGGATGCTGAGTATTTCAAAGAGAAATGTTTCAGCCTATATGTTGCCTAAAAGTAACAAGATTCTTTCTGGTTTTTTTGCTCCCAACAACAGCCCAACACAGGGGATTGTGAACAAAGCATTTGGCATCAACACAGACTCCCTGTACCATGAACTTTCCACAGCAGGGTCTGAGGTCATTGGAGATGTTGATGAAGGAGCAGATCTACTAGGTAAAACATTATTAGAACCATTCTGTTTTCTGTGGTACAATGACAGTATATTAAGCTTATAGAAACATTTAAATTCTCTTTTTCTTTCAGAATGTGGATGTTTAGCTTTTTTAAGAATGCATGGAAATTGAGATACATGTGACAGAAGCATGTACCTGCAGTACAGTAATGATTATTTAGAAAATAATCTCAGCTGTTAGGTAACTTTTATTTGGGTTGTCCTTATGTGTGTAAGTTTTTTTTTACAGTACTCTCCCGCACAAATAATTTGAAGACAAAATTTCCTACTTCTTCTTCTGGCCCAAAATTCCTTCCCCAGTAATTTTATACTCAGAATAAAGAGTTTGTTTGAAATTTGTATGAAAATAACTCAGTTAGTTAAGTTTTTGATGTTTAAATGATGTAGAAATATTATGGTCTGTAATGCAGTATTTACTGTTTTACAATCAGCCTAAGAGAGGTAGTAATTCACTTTTTAGGCTGGTTTTGAAGATGTTTGTAATACCTGCAGCCAGGCTGTGTTCTGTTCTTCCTGGCTGGGACTCTGCAGTAGTCAGAGAAGCAGCTTTGCCTCAGGGAGCACTCAGCCCTGTCCGTACTTTCGTGTATTGGATTCTTGAGTATCTAGATCTTGATTTTTGATAGAATTTATGCGTGTTCTTAATTCTTGCTGTTTTCCTGCATCAGGACAGTACAAGTGGTCTTTGAATACTCAGATGACACAGGCAACTGATAGCGTTTATAACAGTGTAGCTCATTTTCCATGTTACTGCTTGTTTTAAGGAGCCTTAGGACTCATGAGGACTCCAGAAACAACGAGTTATGTGTATTTAGTGGCAAGAGATCTGATCTGGAAATGAACATTTCCTTCCTGGAGATTACTGATGTAGGGCTCCCTATGGATAATCTTGTAAGTTTGGTTCTGTGTATGTGCCCAGAACAGAATGAGCTGAAGTGTGTCTCACAAATTTGCAGCAGCTCACCTTTCCCCAAATTAGGAAGGTATACTTGTATCAGCTTTGATATGTCTTGTATCTGGGCCCTCAAAAAGCATATGTTTCTGCAGGGGGAATAGATTTTGCCCTATTAACCAAAAACTTAACCTTGAAGGTGTGGACTGAAAACTGGAAAGGAGTTAATACAACACTTCTTGTTTGATGAAAGAAAAGTATTTGTGAAATTGTACTATTATAGCCAATAGTGTGACCAGAATTAAGAGGAAGAACCTGACCATCATCAGAATGCTCACAATGACTTTTTGATATGGGTGGTTTTGGGTTGGGTTTTTTTTAATCATGCTGGCCCTGCAGCACGCAAGAGAGCCCTCATGCCATTGCCTAAAGCGTAAAATCATTTATTGTTTCACATTCAACTCAAGATTGCCAGAAGAAAAAAAAATCTGCAGAAGACTCAGTATGAACACACAGGCTTTCTCTGACTGCAGTGGGAGCCAATCTGTGCAAATATTTACAAAATTAAGAATTTTGAAGGAAAAGCAAGATTTCCAGGTTTGAGAATGCCCTGGATGCTGGTAGCCATTTGCAGAAAGGCTGGGGCTCCTGCTTAATGGGAAGCTTGACAGTAGGAACTATGTGTGATGGTTAAAGCTGTGGAATGAATTTTGGTTAGCCAGCTCCATACATTATCAGGAGCTCTCTTCCTAGCAGAATCAAAGCACTAAAACCACAGATAATCTTGCCATTGACTATCTATTTTATCTTGGTCCTCGGTTGCTTCCTTGTCAAGGAGTATTGGGTCAGATTCTGCATCTCTGTCTGCTAATCACTGTGCCAACTGCTGCTTTCCTTCTCCCCCCAAAATGGCTGGGGTATCAGGTACTATTGGCTTGAAAGAGTTACTGTTCCAGAAAATTACTTGCTTGGTGTATGAATGGCTTCGGACAACATGCTTCTCACTTTCCTGCCTTCTGGAAATCCACTTCCTCTTGGGATTACCCTGTAGCCTGACCCAGTGGTCAGCAAGAAATGCAGACTGTTGTTTTCAAAGGGCCAAAGCTTTTTGTTGCCCAAATCTTGCATGGTTGTTCACTACAGTATCGGATGAAGTCAAAGATGCTTCACCTCTTCCTGCTATAAGGCTGCCCAAAGACTTTGGTATGGTGACATGTCTGTTGTTTGGCAGTTACCACTTGCAATAAAAATGTACAAAGACTTTGTTGAACAGTTCCCATGTAAGTGTGGGGCCTGAAGATCACAGTGTATTTTCTGAAGACTGCAGTGTGGCTTACGAGGAGGACATTTCTGTGCTGGGACCATTTTCTGGCCTGAGCACAGCAGCAGAACCCTTGCAGGTGATCCCATGGTGGGCCAGTAAAATAAGAAAGCTGTTCCTTTTCAAACCTGGGAGATGGACTGTGATGAAATCAGGTAGTTATGTGCCTTTTTGTTGTGGTAAACATGGATCTAATTAATCCTTTGGCTGAGTTCTGGCTACTGACTCTGGCATATAAGAGTGTTTTTTCAAATGAACACAGACGTTGCTGGTTGTACAAAGGGAGGAAACACTGAGAGATCTCAGGAGTCATGTCTCTCAACAAGAAATGAGACTGGTACTTTTTTTTGGCTTTGCACAATAAAAAGCACGAAAGAAAGTCTGGTAAAGATAGAAGCAAAGGGCTAGATCTTAGGGCTGACAAAAATCTGTCAACATAATCCAAAATTTTCACCTTTTTTATTAGGTAGAATGTTCTCTCTTTGTGTTGCACCTTTGATTCTGAAGAGACACAGAGGAAATGGTGCTTTATGAACGTGACATAAGAAACAAGATCCACAAGCTGAAAGAGTTCTCTCTAGGTCATATTTGGAGCCCACTTGTTTCTGTAGATCATATTAATGAATGACTCTAAGCTCACTTAAGTGAAGACTTCATACTTCCTCCAGTGTCTCAAAACTTGACAATCTGTAAAGAATATTCTCTTTTTTTTGGTCTGAGTTTCTTAAAGAAAGAGAAATCTCATTAAAGAGGACCTTAAAAACAGGACTTAAAGAAATTACCCTTGAGCAGTGGCTGGCAGGCGAGTCCGATTCTTGAATGGAAAACCCCATTTATTTCTCGTACAAAATTGGCACTCTTCATGTTTTATTATTTTAAATAAAACATGTGGGTTTCCCCCCACCTCTAATACCGCTTTACATACATGGGTTTGTATAGGAAGTATTTTGGAAAAAATGTAGAGTGAGAACAATTACTTACTAATGGGAATTGAGGACCAAATTCCCTTATTTTTCCCACAGACTTAGGAGCACTAGTTGGCTGTTTCCTTGCATATTCACTCATTAATCACAGGTGATCCTGGGTAGACTCCTGTTCTCCCATCTCTTCTTTTCTCAGCCCTGCCCCCCACCAGATCCCCCTTCCTGCTCTTCCCTATCCCAAGTGTTTACAGACACAAATGATCACTAGCAGTTTGGTTGTGCTCAGCGAACAGGTCCTTTTACTGAGGATGGTGAGGGTGGTGAGCAGATTGCCCAGAGCAGCTGTGGCTGCCCCATCCCTGGAAGTGACACTGGAAGTGTCCAAGGCCAGGTTGGATGGGACTTGGAGCAACCTGGGATAGTGGGAGGTATCCCTGCCATGGCAGGGGTGGAACTAGATGATCATTCCCACCCAAACTATTCTGGGATTCTGTGATTTAGGTCTAGGATAACCAACTATATTTGCTTTGGAAATTAAACAACAGGGGGTCTGTGGTGAAAACAGAAATGCAGCCTTATTAGCGGTAAGTTTATATACAGTGTTGTGTACAGAAGTTGAAATGGGATTATCAAACTAAGTCCCAGTGTTACACTGTACAAAAAAAAGGTTTTAAATTCAACCAGTTGTCTTTTGCAAGCTGAAGTGTCACTGGAGAGCACAGTTATTGTCAGAGGATCCAGCTGTTAAAATCACAAGGGGAGGGGAAGTGAGAGATAGTGGGAATGAGCTGTTCTGCATTTAGTGGTACATGACTATTTTAAATAAAGACGAAATAAAGATTTACCCAGTCCAGGCAGATCTGATTGCCTCAGATCCATGTCTGGAAATCTGGAGGTAGCTGAGGTGTGTGGTTGCAGTTGTACCACAGGTTACCTTTCCTTGTTTTTTTTTTTCTGTCCTGTATGTAGAGTCATGCCATCAACAGCTATGGCAGATCCTGTCCTTACTATTTCATGCCTTTTGACATTGAAATGGCTGAATCATTGTTAAATTTTTTTAACAAAATTTTTATTTTGTTGGTTTCAGTCACTGATTGATCCTTTTTCACTTCCTTTTTCCCTTGTCTCTCTGTGCTTCGCTGGACATGGCGCATAGGGGAGTTCTCAGGTGTGTATCTCTTGCTCAGTTCTCCTTGTTTCTTTTTTCCTGGTCAAGGTCGGATGATGTGGTATACACGTGTGATACTCCCCTGCTCTTGTCCAAACACGGTTGGCTTTGCAGACTTCTCCCACCTCGCCTTGCTTGGTTGCTTCACACTGGTGGATCCCTGCAGCAGGAGGTCCCTGCTCTGCTCACGTTCCTGCTGCCTTTCAACCCGCTTTGTCTTGCGTGGCTGTGGGCAGGTTTGCTCCACAGTGTCACACTGGCCTGTCACTCGAGGTCTTGTGGCTCAAAGGGCCTTTTTTCTGCCAGGGGGGATACTTGTAGCAGAGGTCGGGTGGGCACAGACTGAGTGAGGGTCCCACTGTCCTCTCTACAGCCTGTGCTGTGAGGAGTCTCTCCATGTGCCAATGGCTGTGGGGGGTTACCTGGTGTGAACCACCCCCCTTCGGATATTGCAATAGTGACATCACTTTCCTGATGGGTTAGAGTGGCAAAGCCTCTGTCTTTGGTGGAAGCTTTGCCTTTCTGGCAGGAGTTGGATGATGCCTCTGTCCTTTGTTGGGTGAAGCTACTTGCTGCCCTAGGGCCATGCTCTGCCATCAGGTTTGCAGCTGCTTGTAAAATACACTTGGGCCCTGATGCAATTTCAGTTAAGTCAAGGGGATCTCTCTTGATTACAGTGAAACTGGGTGAAGTTTGCCCTCTAGTAAAGGTGGTGACCTGGCAGCTGCGATAGTGTGATGTGCCAACAAGCTTTGCCATGTCCCTATGGCCGGCACTGCTCAGTGTGGGCTCTGTGATGATACCAAGAAAGGGATGGCATCATCCTTTCTTTTCATTCAAACTGGTTTTACTCTAAACCACTTTTTTTGTGGACATTGCTCAGAAAACCTCCCACTGAAGTTGGGCTGGAGTTTGTTGCAGTGTGGAGGTGGATTTGGGCCTTTTTAGGCCAGATGAAAGCTTTGATACTCGCCTCCACTTTTGGTTTTTCCCCCCACTACTGTCCTTCCCTCACTCTGTTCATAATGTCTGTTGAACTGTGGTGATGGGAAACTCAAGGATGTATCATACCGGGAAAATGATGAAGATGAAAGAAACAGATGAGGTCATCTCAAACTTATCCTGATATCCAGACAAGGGGTGACGGTTTTAAACAAAAAGGGGAAAGATTTAGATTAGATATAAGAAAAATTTCTTTTGCAGTTAGAGTGGTGAGGCCCTGGCACAGGTTGCCCGGAGAAGCTGTGGCTGCTTCATCCCTGGGAGTGTTCAAGGCCAGGTTGGATGGGGCTTGGAGAAATGTGGTCTGGTGAGAGGTGTCCCTGCCCATGGCAGGAGCCTGGAACTGGATGTGTTTTAAAGGTCTCTTTCAACCCAAACCATTCTATGACACTCCAAGCTGAAGTCGCTGTTAGTTCAGGCTGCAGCAGAACAAGATAACTTTCCACCAAGCATCACATGTGCTGGCACCACACACTGTATATGTGCTGATGAGCTGCTCTGTTTGCTGTTTACAGACTGGTACTTAATGGCTGCTTTTTTTCTCTTCCTTTCTTCCCCTTTGTCCCCATCTTTCTGTTCCCTTTCTCGTATGGGATGGCTCTCATAGTACGGGATGATTTCTTTGGTAAGGCGAAGGCCTTTTTTATTTATTTATTTTTCTTTTCTTTTCTTTTCTTTTTATTGTGCATTTTTCTTCTGCATTCCTTCCATTCATTCATCATCTGTCCATATGTCTTGCATCACCTTGGTTTGGTTTTTTGTGGTGGTGGCAGCACCTCTCCAAGAAGCAGGATGCAGCTGCTCTGCAGAGGTGGTTTGGGGATTCTCCTCTGTTTCATGGTAGTTGATTATCCGCTTTGATGCTTCACACTGTTTGGCTGGCTGTGGGAGAAGATGGTGTAGGATGAGCTCTGTTGGACAGGGCTCTGCCCAGACCTCTCCTTCCTTTGCTCTATGCCCCAGAAGATTTAAGAGGTCTCCATATGGTCTCTCCACACTGAAAGTTTTCTTCCCATGAGCAGAGCTGTCCCATGGAAGCTCTTGCCTGTGCAAGATGATTTCATAGTGCCACTCCATGGCTCTGGGAGGCTTCATCCTGTTCTTTATTGCCAGAGGTGTGGTTAAGGCATTGGGCTGTCACTGCATCCCACACAAGTAAGGTAGAAGCTGTGGTGAAGGGTACTGACGGAATGCTGTGTGGCCTTTAGTTCTGGCATGATAGCTCACCCTCTTCCCCAGAATTCTTTTCTCTCCCAAAAACAGCGGCAGAGAGGGATGTATGACTCAAGAATATGAAGGAAAAAGATTTCATCCAAAAAAGATGGGGATGAGCTTTTCCCTGGATGTTCCTCAGCACCTTTAATGTCCTTGTGCCAATTTAATGCCACGCTAAATATTTATTTGATTATTTGTAGAATAATTAAAAATGAGCAAGAAAAGAATTTAATAAACAGAAGACTTCTGAGTCTTCTGACCTACATGCTGCAGGTCACAAAAAAAAGGGCTATAGATCCTTCACCTTACCAACCCAAAATACACTGTAGTTTGCACTGCAGTTAGTGTTTCCCACTTTTGTGCTGTTGGAATAGTCTCTGACACACATTGCCTGAAACATCAAAGTGATTAATTATCTGTCACTAATTTTTCAAAAGTTCTTTGAAAATGCTGCTTCTTACTCATTCTTGCTGGGAATTTGCTTTTGTCATCATAAATTCATCCCATTTAACTGTGGGAAGAGGATCTGTATGTTGGAGTGTTGTGGTGTGTTCTCACTTCTCATGTGCTGCCATGTTCCTCTGACTTACATTTAATTCAAGTTTGTGTTGTTTTTATTTTCTTGCAAATACTAATTAATCAGCAAATGATGTGTCATGAAAACTGTTGATGCCTTTGCTGTGAAGGAAGAGAGTTCAGAGGGCAGGACAAATACTGATGCGGGGCAGACTTCTTCATGCTCTGGGATCTGTGGGCACCCCCTCAGCATTGTCCTCCAACAGGAGGCCTCTCTGCCTTCAGCTCTCAAGTGGCCTGTGTTCCCCACTATAAGACAGAGGCTGACCCTGGGACTCAGCAAGTCCCTGGCAGCAGGAAACAACACAGATGTGCTTTTGGTCCCTAAATTTCATCTATTCTATGAAATACTGAATTTGACCTTCAATCTTAGCCCCAGATGTGTCAATGTTCTTGTAAACCAGTCTGCAGATTGCAGCTCTTCGTGGATGCCCAAATGCAAGTGCAGAGTGTCTGCTGTAGGTGTTGAATGTGGGTCTGAAGTGGTGGAAATGAGACTTCACATTTTAAACATCTGTGAGAAAGCTGTTAAAGTTAGCTAGAGCAAGGGACAATCTGCAGTCCTGTTAAAATTGCTCTAGCAGGAGGTCGATAACGGGAAGCCTTTCATGTGCACGAAACTCGTCACAACCATGATCCCAAATCATGCAAAGAGAAAATTTGGCTTATACTAGGAAAGGAAGAAAATCACTAGTGTGCAGATCAGGACAGCAACTTGGACAGTGTTCTGCCACCCTTATGAAAAACCCATAAACTCTACCTTCTTTCTGTGTGAGGAATGATAAATGTTTGCAGTAGCTTATGGCTGAACCAGGAGTTACTGCTTTGGCTTCCCTGATCAGTATTAGTGAAGCTCTCCCCTCTGTCCCTCTCAAAGAGGTCTGTGAAGGTTGGGGTGAGAAGCTAGGTCTGAATTTGGATTCTCTACAGGACACATGGGTGTCTTTCCTGGTGTTGTTTGGTCATTCAGCTAGAGACACTCCACTCTCCACACAGGACACAGGAATTTAGGGAAGCCTGACAAACGTGATTTCTTTTTCTCGAGCATGAGTTAGGCAGTACCACAAAAGCTGCATGTTTCTAGGAGAGCAGGTGAAAACTGTCTGGCCTTTCTTTTCAGGAATGGGCAAAGAAGTGGGCAATCTGCTGTTGGAGAACTCGCAGCTTCTGGAGACCAAGTAAGGAACTGTCGCATGCTCTGACCTACCTTTCTGGTTATAAATGAGATGTCACCTTGAAGTAGGTCTTGGCCTTACTTGTTTATCTAACTGGTTGTCCTGAAGACTTATTCCTTCACTTGAAGAAGATTTGCTCTCCTGAGGGGTTTTCTAACTGTTTCCTTTCTGCAGGCACTTGGGTAAAGCCTCTGGGCATGTGCTGGTAGGGCCCGATGCCATCTGAGATCGATTGCAATCTTTAAATTAACTTCTGTGGGAATCCATGTGTTGGTCTGAGCCTCTTAAGGATGTTGCTGATAATAAGGTTTTATTTGCAAGGTTTGTTATTAGGAAAGAAACTGTTGTCATTATTGAGTTCTCAAATATTTTGTAGTTGATAGAGGAGAAGCAGACATGTAGTGGAGTTGGTTTTTGAGAAAAGCTGGCAAACCGGCTATTAAAGCTGAGAAGCTGGGAAGGGGAAGGCAGAGTACTCCCAGGGAGAGCTGGAGAACCTACTGTGATGGGAAGCTACTGATTTTATAATTTTAAGATGTTTTGGAGCTGATTGGAAATGTGTATTTCTATTGCCATCATCTACAATTATCCAAAATTGCAGATGACTGCAGTTCTTAAAGGTATGCTTCACGCTTCCGTTCTGTCAAAAATAGATAGGTTGCTCTACCTTCTACAGTGTTCTGCCAAAGGAGAGGTTGGTTTGTTAGTCAGGATACAGGAACAGACAAACCTCATCCTGAACAATTATGGTGATTTCTCCGTTCTTCTGCAGCGCCATCTTCCCAAAGTTTAATTTCCCCATGAGTCATAGCTGGACTGAATTTTTAAACACACTTGTGTCAACTCGCCTTGTAGTGTCTGTTACTTCAGTTGAAGGTCTCTTTTATGGACAGCTGCTGGTTTTGGGCATTTTTGCTTATTGTCCCTTTCACACCTTTAAGAAATGCTTTGAACGTTGTGAAGAATGATTTGATTGCCAAGGTGGACCAGCTGTCTGGGGAGCAGGAAGTGCTGAAGGGAGAACTGGAAGCAACAAAGCAGGCCAAAGCCAAAATAGAAACCAGAGTCAAGGAGCTGGAGGAGGAGCTAAAGAGGTGAGTGGTTGCTCCCCTGCCCCAAGGAGCTGAGAATGAAGAGGGGTAAACCCACCTTGTCTGTTTTACTGTTTCGCTCATGGAATTAGCATTGGCATTCAAAGGTACTTTAGAGAGCACAACAAGGCAGGATTAGGATTCTGCAGCAGAGACTCCAGACCCAGGCTCCCTGGAGGGAAGCATTAGGGGTTTAAACTTGCAATTAAAACCCAACCAACCACCACCAATAACCAAAACCACCCAAAGAAAGGGAATTTCAAAACCAATAGTTTTGAAGGAAACTGCCAAGAGCTTGATCCTCCTAGCAGCCAGGATAGCTCTGAGAGAAGTGAATGCCCATTCATTTACTGAAACAGCTCATACAGAGTTGCACAAGCAATATTTAAATGCCATTATTGGTAATTGTTTCATTGCTCATGTTAAGAGTGAGAAGAGGCAGAAGAGATTCTAAGGTCTGATACAAGAATATGTCACTTTTTATCTTCCTCTCAAACTAGAGAAACTAAAGCCCGACTGCCCAGCAAAGCTTGGGATGATTTCACATCCGTGCACACAAAGCTGCCTTCTGGAGCTCAGAGCAGAACAGTTCCATTGTGGCTGGGTGTGCATGACTGCAGGAGCTCAGGGCAGAGGGTTTGTTCTCCAGCTGGAACCTAGAAGGTTCTATAGTCTGAGCTCAGAATCACCAAGGATAGCACAGACTGGTTTCTTCGTTGTTCAGAATGTCTGAAATGAAAGTAGCCTTGCAAACAGATTTTTTTAAATTGCCTTTTGTAATGCCTCATAAAGTAGGAGTTCAAAGACATTAAAAGCACTCACTTAAATACTTGCAATATTTTTTGCCGGGGTTTGGTGTTTTTTACCATTTTGGTAAACTGTTCTTCACATTAAGGGCTTTTTTCACTGTATTGAATCACAAAGAATCAGAGAACCTTTCTGAAACCAGAAGCAGCCCAGAAGAAGCATTTAAGCCAGCATTTTCCCTTTTGAAAATGGCTCAGTTCTCATCAAATATTTGAATGTAGGTGCTGGTTCAGAAATACAAACTGACTAGATTCTTCCAGTGGTCAGTATTTTGGTGCTCACAACAAATGTTTGAAAAAAGTGGGGTGAGGTCAGTGAAGCTGTTCAGAGTAATGTGCTGCCAGAGGGAGGGAAAATGCCAGAGAAGCATCTCAGAATTTGTACACTTGGTACACATGGTTTGAGATGGCTCCCTCGTGATGCATGCAGCCAGACTTCCCATAGCTGGTTCTCTTCCCAAAGCTAGCCGTGGTGTCACTTGCTGTTTTGATCCCTTTCTCCCTGTTCCCTAGAGTGAAATCTGAAGCGATTGTTGCCCGACGAGAGCCCAAAGAGGAGGTGGAGGATGTAAGCAGCTATCTCTGTACAGAATTGGTATATGACATTACTAAAATGCCTGCGGGGAAAGGGGGTTGATTTATTTACCTATATTACTTCATCTATACAAATCCTGAGATGCAGATTGATGTGCCTTTGTTAGCAATGAGGGCGAGGCTGGTGATTGGGTTGTGGCTGATGAGCATGAAATCCTTTCATACAACTTTCAAACCAGAATCTGGCACAGAAGTGCAACCAACTCAGTGACAGTACCACTGTGCAGGATGTAGTTTCTGCAGCTGGGTGCTAGAGCACTGCCCTGCTCAACACCATCCTAATTTAGAATCAAAGTTTAGTGTGCAGTGAGGATTCTGTCTGGATGTTATGACTGTCAAGGTTCTCCAGAAGAGCCTCTCCCTATCTTGGCAGTGAAGATGTAGCTGTGAGGACATCATGCAGTGAAATCCAGCTTACACAGCCGGCTTTGCAACAATGACTACCTACCACCATGTCTTAGTGCTTCATTTTTCTTGTTAATTCTTTTATATAAGCTAATACTGCCTGTTACAGGATACAGGCAGAGAAGGCTCATGGGCTGTTCTGCTAGGACAACTCTTAAAACTGTTTTGGCTGCGATAGAGGCTTTTCAACCAAGACTAACTGTAGCTGAAATAAAAAAGGGCAAATCAAGCAGTAACGAGATTTTCCTTGTAAATGTCCCTGCTAGGACAGGGAATTCAATACATTGCTTGTCAGTGTTACTGTTTTCGGTATCAGAGGAGGTTCAGTTTTAGCCTGAATCTCTTGACTTATTTGGAATGACCTTGGTCTGTTGAGAATTTAGGTAGATGGGAATATTTTCAAGTTGTGCTCATGAGCTGCTGAAGAGAGTTGGATTTGTCACCTCCTAGTAATGAGTTCTTGAAATCCTCTCAGTCATTATTTTGGGCAGATATTTTCTGCAACTTAGTCATGTTGTTCTCATTTTCCATTCTTTAAAAGAGACAAATACTTTTACTTCTGTTGTTCCCAACCCAAAGCTGCCTGTGCCCTCATTGGAAGGTCAAGTTGTGTCACCAAAGAGGAAAAAGTGTTTCCTTAGTTTCCTGTATCCTATCTTTATCTGTCTGTACTAACAGAATATCTCCTTCCAGTCCTGAGGGGGCAGATGGCATTATGTGGTGCTCCCTGCTGCTTGTGACTGGCTTTGCTACTGAATTAAAACGTTGGTTTCCAAATTTCTGGACCAGCGGACCACTGTCAATTCTTATCATTCCTTGCAGACTATCAAAGCACCTTGCTGGCAATAGTCCCACACTGGGGTGTGTGTGTGTGAGGGCTGTTTGTTCAAGCTGGTGGTGATTCTCATTCTAATTTCCATGGGTTTGTTGAATACCCAGAGGTCCATGGGCCATAAGTTTGGAGCTCACTGTCTGAATTAGCTTCTTGTATGGGGAAATGGGGGGGAAATCAAGCAGGACAGGAGAAGAACTAACAAATATGTGTCTGTCCCCTGACTTGCTCGGTACTAACCTCAGTCCCATTCCATCTTTTGTTGGCTGAAGCAGTGCTCCTCCCCTCTGCAGGACAACATTCCCATTGCCCAGCGCCGGCGCTTCACCCGCGTGGAGATGGCCCGGGTCCTGATGGAGCGCAACCAGTACAAGGAGAGACTGATGGAGCTCCAGGAGGCTGTCAGGTGGACAGAGATGATCAGGTGAGGCTCAGTGTTGGGTAACATCCCTGTTTAGGACAGAACCTGGTCATGTTTTACCTTGTGGTCAATGCAACCCCTACCAACATAGGGTTGAGAAGTACTGGGAGTTTTCCAGACTGTAGATGCTTCTCTCCTAATACCAGTTCTTTCTCTCTTGTTCCTGAACCCGAGCTGCAAATCTCATGTTGCCATCAATATTTGGAGACACTGGACAGTTGTTTGTCTTGCTTGTTTCTTATGTGCTTATTCAGCTGGAAGAAGCTCTGGGGAGGAGTATTACTTTGATTGATGAGTTCTAAAGGCTATGGCTTGAAGTTACAGAGAGTTGATAAAACTTCGTGTTAAACACTTACTTGTCTTTCATGTCAGCGTTGATACTTAAAGTGGTTGGGTGTGCTTGCATTGAAGACCAGTGCATGGCCTTTCCCTGGTGTCTCTTGAAACACATTAGAATGAATTCTGACTTTTGGTATGGCTTCCGTGATGCAGAAATTAACTTGGTTCTGCTGTGTTTGTTCATAGAGCTTCCCGTGAGCACCCATCCGTCCAGGAGAAGAAGAAATCCACCATTTGGCAGTTGTAAGTTCTTTGGTGGTTTCTGCAAAATTCAGAAAAGGGGGAGTGTTCCCATTTCTACTTCAGACAGCAACTTAGTAGACTCTGACATTAATGTCAGGTCAAAGTGTTTTTGGCTTAGCCCTTTTGCCTTCAAGGGCTTCCTTTGTCCTTAGTGAAATTAAAATTAGATCTGACCATGCACATTGATTTTGTTTTACAAGCTGAAAAAGTTCATGAGTATCCTGGAATGGAAACATCCATACACTCACAGTCAGTTGTAATAAAGAACTGTTTTCAGAAGGAAAGCTTAATTTCTGTAAGCTTAAAACATCTTATGCCAATCAAACCAAGGATGTAGCTCTGGGTTTGAAGTAGAGCAGTTTTTGTGATGGGCTTACTGCTTTGATCCCATACCTCTTGCTTCCCCTTTTGTGTATCTAGGATGCCTCTCTGCCCAGGCACCTTTTCTCTTACTTTTTGGCCTTTTTCTGTCCCTAGCTTCAGCCGTCTGTTCAGCTCTTCCTCCAGTCCTCCTCCAGCAAAGAGGACCTACCCCTCTGTGAATATCCACTACAAGTCTCCCACCACGGCCGGGTTCAGCCAGCGGCGTAGCCACACCATGTGCCAGATCTCTTCCGGCAGCCGCACCCTCGAGTTCTTTCCTGACGAGTGAGTTGTGGGGCCATATGCTAAGCCAGGCCCCCCTGCAGCTCTCCCAAAGAGCAGCAATGTTTAAAATAAGCTGTTTTCCACTTTAGAAACAGTCTGTGCGATGTTAGTATTTCTCTGTTCTATATGGTTTATCTCCTGAGCTTTCACTCATCAGTTACATGCGTTCAGCAAGCCTTGTCCTCCCAAACATACAGTAGCCATGGCTTTCCAGGCCATGATGGATCGTCTCAGCACGGGCCACTGGAGCTCAAGTTGGCCCCACTCTAGTTCTGCACTTGTATTTGCAGACTGGGATGGAATGAAGGAGGGTTTTTGTGAGGGAATGTGATGGCAGCATCAGGACAAAGGGATGAACGTCTGCACAACCCTTTTGACAAGGAGTTTAGGTGAAGATAAAAGTTCTCTCCACAGCACATTTAAGTTCCAGTACTTGGTTTTAATCTTAACCATGCTAAAAATGAGCCTCTGGCTATAGCTACTCCAGTCTTACCCCAATTCTTTGTGTCCCTGAAGGGAGAAAACTCTCCTGTGCTTTACATGACTTCACAACATGTTCTGCCATTGCAAAGGTTGTGTGATTTCATGTGGGGGTGTGTTTTTATGGAAGGACTTTGGAGAATATGGTGGTAAAGTAGAATAACTTCTACAATAAAAAGGATTTGTTGAAAGGACACTGGATCTTGTAGAAGGGTAAATTTAAACTTTATAGATACCCACTGCCCTTATTCTGTCTTTTTCTCTGATGACATCTCACAGTCATGCTGTGGTGTCTAAGTGCTTCCCAGCAGTGCATTACATAATGGGGCTGCCCACAGTATTTAATTTTTCTGCCGATTCTGTTTGAATGATACTTTAAAAATCTGTTGACAGCTGGAGCTGACAAACAGCATTTGTTTATATTAAAACATGTCTAAAAGCCTCACAGATCAATTTTTGGTTTAAGCTTTGCCAGTGCAAAGCTGGAGTTGTTCTGTTGGATCCAGCAGTTAGTGCATGTTTTCCTTGTCAGCAGAGAAAGCTTAAAAATGGTCAGAAAAATCCACAGTTGACTATAGTGAGGAGGGAAAGAACTCAAAATGCTTTCCTGATGGAGACATTAGATTAGTAAATTGTAACAGCTCAGCAAAAATCATTGTGATCTCCTAGATTGATAAGTTTTAGAGAAGGATTATTTATTCCCTGTTTCTGAAAGGCTCTTAGAACATCATAAGTGGTGATAACAATGACTTGGCTTGCTACATCTCTCAGGTGACAGATCAGAACTGCCTGTGTCTGCTTCTCAGCAGAGTTTTTCTCTCTCTAATTGCCTACATCTGTTTTCACAGCCAAATTTGGTTTGCTGTGTGTGCCCTCCGCTGTTGGCACACATGAAGGCCACATTCCCTTCACCCTCAGCTCCTCTCTTTACCCATCAGCTGGGAGGTGACGCTGTGCTTCTCTCCTCAGTGACTGCACGTCTTCGGCGCGCCGTGAGCAGAAGCGGGAGCAGTACCGGCAGGTCCGGGAGCACGTGCGGAACGACGATGGGCGGTTGCAGGCCTGCGGCTGGAGCCTCCCAGCCAAGTACAAGCAGGTAGGGACCGTGCTCTGGACAGGCTGAGGGGGAGGTGACTTTAGTCATTAACTAAGGACGTTAGTCATTAACTGTTTAATTTAGAGGTACCATGTGCATGTTTTGTTTGTATGATAATTGTAGGCACAGACCAAATTAATATTCTGTATATCTCCACCAAAGTCAATGGAGGGACATTCCTTTGCATGAAAATACTGAAACTGAAAAGCACCCTAAACTAAAAGGAATTCAACTTCTCCATCCAGAGTCCTGTTCTTCTTTTTTTTAAAATTTCCTTTTGTTGTAATTGGGCTGGAACATTAGTTATTTCATTTATACTCTGAGAACTTTGACAATCATTTAGTATGAAAAACAAATGCAATTTGTGCCCACTTCTTCCTATCAGTAACACAAAATCAAACAACATCAGCCTCATTTATTGGCTTATGACGCATTTCACTGGTCAGAGACCCCCTGAAAGGTAGAAGCCTGGCAGCATGACTTGGACGTTTCAGGCCATAGAATCATGGAATCATTTAGTTTGGAAAAGACCTTTAAGATTGTCAAGCCCAACTGTCATGATGAAAGGCAGTGCTAGTGTCCTGACCATTTGCAGGGAGCATCCTTTCTCTATCAGCAGGGCAATGAGTAGCCTCTGTTGGCCATCACTGGGGCTGTGATGATTGTGAGATGCTCTCTTGGGTGTTCTTCTCCCCTTAAGGACTCTGTTTCACACAAGATGTGATAGGAAGCCTCAGCAGCAGCCACCTCTGATTGGTTCTGCCACTCTGATTCCATGACTCTTGCCATATCCTGGTGTTTGCAGCTTTATACTGTCTTTTTTGTCTTCTCTCCCCCTAGCTGAGTCCCAATGGTGGTCAGGAAGACACTCGCATGAAAAATGTCCCTGTGCCTGTGTATTGTCGCCCACTAGTAGAGAAGGATCCAACTATGAAGGTACATTGTTTCTGCTTACTGTGCACTCCAGAAAGGGGACATGAAAAAACAAAGAATTTGGGTCACTAAACCTGCAGTTTTTACAACAATCTGTATTCTTTTGACATTATATATTCCAAATTCTATTTTCCACTTCCTTTTTTTGAATGGTGGTCTGTAGTCAATGTAGGAGAAAGTATTTTAGGACACAATTCTCAGCTGGTTCTGGTTTCTAGGTGCCCTGCTGCTCTTTGACGTATTTTGCTTTTTTGAGGCAATTCATGGACAACAACAGCATTTTATGCTTCTAACGCTTTTGCTAAGACTCCTCAGGGTGTAATGCAAACCAATATAAAAATTCCTGAAAATGAGCAAGTGAAAGTAAAAATGCATTTCATCATCCCTTAGATTCTACTGTTGACCAGAACTCATTGGTAACAGGCTGGCATTATCTGGAGTAGATTTTTGTGAAGCCATGTATATCAGTACCAGAATGTCTTGAGTAGAACTGCAGTTGGGCATAAGCGGTCATCTGGACAGGTGGCAGACTTAACTGCTGTAACTGGTTGTTTTGAAATAGCCAGTTAGTCATTACTTCATTCAGAGATGATTTTTAGAAATCATCTTGATGGTTAAATTGTAAGAAATTTTTTATGCTGTTGTTTCTAGAAGGTTCTACATGCCATCTTTAGATAATGTTCTGTGCAGTATCTTTCCCTTAGGGTTTTGGATAAATCTAGTATTTGTTTCTGTAGTCCTTTTCCAAGCATTCTCTTAAAAAGCTCCCTGGAAATAATTCATAGGAGGTTAGCTGGATTTGATTTCATAAAACTGCTTATGTGGGAGCTAAACCAGCGGACTGTTTTCCACACAAGGCAGCAACAGGCTTCCCTGGGCAAGATGTGCAAGGGCCTCACCACCCTCACACCCTCACACCCTTCCCTCAGAGGGAGGAATCTCTTTCTAATATCTCATTTAACCTGTCCTCTGTCCGTTTGAACACATTAAACATCAGCCATGTCCTGGCTTGCTTTGCTGCAGTGACTAAAAAGCAGTGATAGTGCTGGGTACAGAGATCCTCTGTCTTACCTGCATCAAACTGGATATCTTCTAGGAGAAATCATCAGTATCTGGTGTTTCAAACTTAATGTTTTAGATGTTTAACATTTGACAGTTCTCCACAAAGGTGCCTACATTCAAAGAGCCTGCAGAATCATTAGTTCAGATTCCTGCTTCTGTTTCTTAGCTGTGGTGTGCAGCTGGAGTCAATCTCTCAGGATGGAGACCTTTGGAACAGGAGCCTGGGAATGGGCAGAAACTAGATCCTGGGCGTGATCCCCTCACCTGTGATAAGGAAGTGGAAGGCGAGAACAACAAAAGTAACCATACATCTCCTGAGAAAAAAAAGGTCAGAAAAGAAAATGGTTTTTTTTCCCTCCGATGTTTTTTCTCATTTCATCCCTACCATACCCCCTCTCTCAGTACCTTTGTACTGCCTTAAAATGCTCTTGTACTTGTGGGGCAGTGCTGTGGTGTTGTGGCTCTTCTGTAACTTTGGGTGTGATTTGGGACAAATCATCTAGTATAAAGTTTTCCAACTTTTGCTTTTGAAACATTCGGAATTTTGAAAAAAATCCTTATAAAAAGGGCAATTAAATGCCTGACGAAGTTGCTAGGAAGATCATATAGCCCTTGTCATTGTAAATTTAAAAAATAATCAATATACTCAGGCAAAGCTTTGTTAAAAGAACAGAGAGTCCGTGAGTCCATTTGGGCCTCTTGAGATTTAATTCAGTTCTGGTTTTTGGTAGTCTTAAGTGATTTTTTGGTTTTTTTCTGTTTAAAGAACCAAGCCGTAATTTGCAGATAATAATACAATATTTTATCCTGTCTGGTTTGTAGGGTTTTTCTCCACACCTGTCTTACACTTCTGCCTTATACTCTGCTGAGACCATCTTGCTTAGGCTGATCAGTTGTGGGTGCATCCCAGACTCGTGGCATTCTGGATGAATGAGTATTCAGTGATAGATTTGTCAGACATATCAAAAGAGAAATTTGTGGCCAAATTGCTCTTGCCCTAAGGAGTGAGACAGGCTCTTTGGCCAGTGCTCTGGATACTAGTGTAGGAACGTGAATGGAATCGAATTAATAAAAATAAAAATTAAAATATAACTGATTAGACAACTATATGAAATATAAAAATTTCTACTATAGAATAGAATATATAATTTAAAATAAATTACACCAGGTGTAAATGTTGCCAAGCATTGTTAGGCTCAGACTGATCCCAAGAGGAGTGCTGATCATGCCTGTGTGTTTGCTCTCCCAAAGGCAAAAGAGCTGCATGAGATGGATGCCACATCCAGCCGTGTCTGGATCCTCACTAGCACGCTGTCAACCAGTAAAGTCGTGATCATTGATGCCAACCAGCCTGGCACAGTGGTGGACCAGTTCACTGTGTGCAACGCTCACGTGCTCTGCATCTCCAGCATCCCTGGTGAGTGGGGCCCAGGCTGGGGTCTGCACAGGGTCACCTGCCCCACTGAGGAGTGACAGACATCCTCACTTGGGAACTAACCCTTGGGTCTTGTTGTGCTCTGTAATTGATCCCCAGAATCATAACCCAGATACTGCCTTCCTGTAGGACCTTTCTGTGGGGATTCCTCCCTGTTCAGTGTTCAGTAAGTCATTCATTTGGTACACAAAGTCTATATTTTGGAAGCAGGAGTGAGCCTTGTCCGGTGTGGAAGGGCTATGTACCTGCCTTGGATACTGATACTAGGGATGAGGGGATCTACCATGGGTCAGGCTGCTGATGGATGCTGTGGTGCCTCCCAAGGGTGGTGAACCCCAAGGATTAGAATCTCCCATCATTAGGGTGATCTCAGGAGTACAGCTACATTAACTCAGCAGTGACTACTTGATTTACATGAGAACCTGTTCTTTTACCTTCAGCGGCCAGTGAGAGTGACTATCCCCCAGGCGAGATCTTCCTGGAGGGGGATGTGAATCCCGAAGAGTCAGCTGGAGCAGATGGTGTATTGGCAGGGATCACGCTGGTGGGCTGTGCAACCCGCTGCAATGTGCCACGGAGCAACTGTTCCTCACGTGGGGACACACCTGTGCTGGACAAGGGACAGAGTAAGTTTTGGCATGTAAAACTTAGTGACATTTCCTCCTGTCCCCAAGTTAAGCACTTGAGAGGCCTCTGGAATTTTTTTATTATGGTACAGGAGTACCAAAGGCCCTTGTGGTAAATTTCTTCTTGGAGCCCTCCTTTTTTCTCTGATTCACGTGCTGCAGCCTGGTTGCGGGAGTCACGCAGGAGAGTACTTTGGGCAGGTGAGCTGTTTACCCTGCTGCAGGTGCTGCTGTTCTGATTGCTTTGTTCCCTGAGCCTTGGGAAGCCAATTAAGCTCACATGCAGATCATAATGCTGCCCTTGGTGGCTCCATACTGCAGTGACAGCCTTGGAGCCCTTCCGATGCTGTGCTATGCTAGTCACAGATCAGGCCTCACCTTGAAAGAGTGTCTGTTTCCCATCCAGGCAGAAGATGCTGAATGAGCTGCTGTGTCTGTGGCACAGGCTCAGGGCTTGATTGAGTTTGGCAAGGAAAGATAAAGTAAAGAATTGACAGCCTGATGTCTCGATAGTTAACTCACCAACTGATTCTCCAGCATGTCTCACACTGTTCATTGTCCTCCAGGTGAGGTGGCTCCTGTCTGCAATGGGAAGATCAACCAGTCTCAGTCTACTGAGGAGGCAACAGAGGCTACAGAGGTACCAGAGAGCAGTGTCAGCGAGGCAGAGCCGACGCAGGCCCGGCCCGGGCCCCTCACCGAGCACGTGTTCACAGACCCTGTCCCAGCCCAGGCACCCAGGCAGAACGGGTAGGTGGGCTAGGGTCAGAGTAATGGTTCTGTTCCTGATCAGTTCTGTTTTCATAAGCTTTGTGATAAGAGAAGCAGCCTGATCTTCTGATAAAGTGTCAGACTTCTATTCATTTTGTGCCCGAGCAATATTACAAATGGGAAAATAGGGAGGCAAAAATATTAAATAAAAACAGACATATCTCAGCCTGCAACTGACTGGGTTAGCTGTTAAAATGCAAATATTTGACCTCTCACTATGAATTTAGACCTGTGGTTAAGGCAGATCCTCCAAAGTATGTGTACACTTCGTGTTCTTACTGAAGAAGCTTACTGATATGTGTATAGAAATGATGGTTGATTTATTCTAGTAATACCTCTTATGTGCTGTAAAAGTAACCAAGAAAGCGTATTCACTACTCAGACGTTCTTAAGACAAACGAGGTTGATGTGATGGCCTGAAGAACAGGCGGGACAGAGATTGTTCTCAATGCCCATGTTGCTCTAAGTTGTTTCTGTTGAAGTTGGAAATGAACAGAGAAAATATTGTTTGTGTAATAGTCTTGCTAAACACTCAGTTAAGGTCTGTAGATTTGAAGTGCTTTGCTTGTTGTTTGTAAGGGGAGGAGGAAGAAAATAGTGTAAATTGCAGATCTGCAGTTAAAAACTACCAAAGAGAAGGAAGCAGTTTGTGTCTCCAAGGGTCCATACCTGTCTGTGAGTGCCGGGCTGTGGGCCTAGGTGGGCATTCTGCGCACTGCTGCTGCTAAACCTCTAACACTGTTCTTTTTTGCCTCTTCAGGGAGAATGGGCAGCTGAAGATGGAGCTCAGCACAACACTGCCAGATCAGGAGTCAACTGGGGATGCTGGGACCTGCACCAGTGCAGCCCCCACCATGTGGCTTGGAGCTCAGAATGGCTGGTGTGTTCCCCTTGGGCTGGCAGATGGGTGTCACCTCCCTACTCTGGGCTCTATTTTTCATGTCCACACACCTTTTGTTTGCTGCTTGTTTCTGGAGAAGGTTTTCGCTCCTCACTTCATTGCTCAGCTCACCACAGTCTCAGGGATTTAACATCACTTTCTTACCTCACATCCACCTTTCCTACCAGAAGAGAAGACTCAAGCCTGAGCAGGATGAAGGTGTGGGGCCCTGTTGCTAACCCTCCCCAATCTGTCCTTTCTCACAGGCTTTACGTGCACTCAGCTGTGTCCAACTGGAAGAAGTGTCTGCATTCAATAAAGCTGAAGGACTCTGTGCTGAGCCTGGTGTAAGTGTGTGTTCCATGGGACCTGGAGAAGAAGGTTCGGGGCTTAAGCGATGCTTTAGAGGGGGTTAGCAGTTCTTTTTCACAAGACTTACAGAATCACAGAATGCTTTGGGTTGGAATGGACCTTAAAGATCCTCTTGTTTCAGCCCCCTGCCATGGGCAGGGATACCTTCCACTAGACCAGGTTGCTCCAAATCCCGTCCATATCCCCAGCCTTGAACACTTCAAGGATGTGGCAGCCACAACTTTTTCTTTGCTTTCTGAAGTGCATTGTTTTGTGAGAGAAGTTTACCAAGGTTTTTAGAAGTTACGGGAAAGCCTCATACCTACCCATTTTCCTGCTCAATTGCAGTCCAGACCCAATTCAGTGAATATATAATTAGCAGTATCAGGAGAAACTAAGTGGGGAAGAGAAAGGCAAAATTTCACTGAGGAGTAAATTAGGGGGAATTTGTTGAAATTGATGGTGTTTGTATTGTGAAGGAGAAGAATTTCCTCAACAGAAAATTTACAGATGTGATGATCTTACTGCAGTGAAGGTAAGAGGTGTGACTTCTTGCAGGATGTTTCTGCAATGCTAAACTGACTGGGAATTGTGGAGACTACATAAAGATGGTGTGTATGGCAGGAAGAGTTTTTTAGTCCCCCACTTCTACAGTGTTTTTATGTATTTACTATTCTGTTATTTCAGGCATGTGAAAGGGAGGGTCCTGGTTGCTCTGGCAGATGGAACACTAGCCATATTCCATCGGGGAGAAGGTAAGACTCAATGTAATAGAGAAAACAAAATTTGGCTGAAAGTGTAGCACTGGATTAAACTCTCTTCTGAGGAGAGAAAGAAAGTTGCTGGCTGCTGGAGTACAAACACCAAGTTAAAACACATAGCTATTATACACATAATCGCTATCCTAAACCATCTCAAGTGTACTCTTAACACCACTTCCTGAGCTTTTCTGAACAAAAATGTGTGTATTTGCTATGTAGCACATGTGGAGTAAACAGGACACTTTTAGGTCATGTTTTATACTGTGCAGTTTTTTGAGGTACAGAGACAGATTTTTGATTAATAAATTCAATTTCTGGTCCTCTTCACTGCTGTGGGTTTTGTTTCCCTGTGACTTGAGCAGTTTCTTAGCTGTATTCACACCTGACAGCACATGGGAATTTGCTGTGACTAATGTTGGCATATAAAGAACTTAGTTATTAATTTAGTAGCAGTTCATTCTGCAAGCAGAAAGATAGAGATTTCTAGGCTTGTGCAATTCAAATTTTGATTCAGCCTTTGTCATGAACTCAAGCCTGACCATTGACACATCACAATTTTTCCCATCAGAAATAAGATAAAGCTTCATGACAGAGAAGTTTCCTGTCTGTTAAGGACACAATATCTGCCTGGTTAGTTAAAAATGAGAGTGAGAGAAGGGAGATCTGATTCCTCCTCCTGGATTTGACAACTTTGGGGGAATTATGTTCTGGGTCTTGTTGTGGGGAAGCCTCACCACAAGGACTGTATGGCCCATTTCCTTCTACATTTCTGCATAGTCTTGTTCAGCTGTCTTCCCTCTTCTCCCACTGGTTTTGTTATATTTGTAAGAGAAGCCTGTTCACTTCATTGCTATAAAAGATGTTTAAATTGGCCTGATTTGAGCGCTGTCAGACACCAAACTCAACTTTAGCTTAACTAAACTTTACATGTTTCATAAGTGTAAGGCTGTGCCCGAAGCAGGAGTCATGGGAATGTCACAGACATAAGCAAACTGAGCATTTGAGTATCAGCTAAGCCTGTATACCCAGATATATAGAGAGAGGTAGTGGATTCTGACAAGTGTCATGGAGGAGATCCATCTTTCCACACTTGTTTTTCACCTCAGATGGTCAATGGGACCTCAGTAATTACCACCTGATGGATCTTGGCCACACTCACCACTCCATCCGCTGCATGGCTGTGGTCTATGATAGAGTCTGGTGTGGCTACAAGAACAAAATCCATGTTATCCAGCCGAAGACGATGCAGATTGAGGTAAGAGAGCACATACGTGGCTATGCATGCACACACTTGTGTTGTAGTTATTCTTACAGCTGTTCTCTGCTGCAGTGTGTGAAATTCAGAACCTTTGGGTTGTCTTTGCTGAGTGCAAAACCAAGACTGTCAGTCTGGGTCATGTTATGATCTAATCTGGCAGGGGATATTTATTCCTTCCTCCCTTTGCAGAGCATTATTCTGTCAGTAAGTCTAAACTGACAATTTTCTTTGCCTTTACTAGGCAGTCTATGAGGCCATGTACTGTCCAAACGTAGGTGTTTGTTTTACTGTGACTCTTCATTTATAATTGGAGGCTTCTCCATCTGTAGGCATTATGACACAAAGGAACAGTATAGTTGGCAAGCCCCTGAAATTCCACTAAGTTAAAAACAATGTTTAGAGCTTTTTGGGTAAAAATCAGTACAGTGGTGTTGGTACAAATTTGAGGGTGCTTGAAATAATTCTAATCGAGGAGAGAAGTGCTGGATCTGAAGTTCACATTAGTGAGCCAAAGCAGTTTGATCTTTGGAATTTATCCTGGAGTTGTGTTTTCCTTTTCTACCAAGTACATTGAAAGCTCTTGGCTTCTAAATGTTCTTGCTCCTGAAATGGTCTGAAAAGACCATCAACTCTGCAAAGCTGCCATACAGCTGCTCAAGCAAAGGTTTGTGTACAGTAGTGAACTGCTGGGGTCAGCTGGCATTAACACAGCTTCTCCAAGATCTTTGGAACCCAAACAAGTGATCAGGAAAATGGAGTGTATTTACATATGGAGTATAGATAATGGCAAACCTTCTGTGAACTCATGTTGGTTCACCTATTTCAGAAATCCTTTGATGCCCATCCTCGTCGGGAGAGCCAGGTGCGACAGCTGGCATGGATTGGAGATGGAGTGTGGGTTTCCATCCGCCTGGACTCCACGCTGAGGCTCTACCATGCCCACAGCCATCAACATCTGCAGGATGTCGACATTGAGCCTTACGTCAGCAAGATGCTAGGTGAGGGTCTGTTGCTTACTGAGCTCAAGGTAGAATTTGCCCAAAGCAGACCTTGCCCAAAGTCATCACTGACTCCCCAACTCTTATTCATACTTCCTAGGCACTGGAAAGCTGGGCTTCTCTTTTGTGCGGATCACAGCCCTGCTCATCGCTGGCAACCGCCTTTGGGTGGGCACTGGGAACGGTGTTGTCATCTCCATTCCCCTGACTGAGAGTAAGTGACGTTTATTTAGGTACTCCTGCGTTCTCTCTAAAAGAAATAAGCTTTTAGGCGTTACTTGTGCAGCATAGCAGGTGGCAGGTGGCTCAGGTAGGTTGATGCCTTCCTGACATTTGACACCCTTTGATCATAGCCATGTTCAGGGAGAAGAGCCCAGAGTATGAGCAGCCCTGGACCTTGACAGAGCAGGATGTGAACTGATTCTGTAACTACTGTGAAACAGAAGAAACAAAGCTTTGGGAATTGTAATAAGTCTCCAAAAGAAGGCCATGGGGTGAGAAGTCACCAGGAAGATATCCCTAGAAATTTCATTTTGGCATAGTCACCTAAATGTCTCCATCACAGTATTTTCCAGAAACTAAGCTTAGAAAAGCTCCATTTACTCAGATTAGGGCTCAGCTTTATCAGTCAAGTAGAAATAGGTGTCCTACACCAAATCCAGCCTGGTGAGGGGACCCAGCAGTAAGAGTAAATAGTTGAATCTCTGGAGCTGGAAGTTTAGTTGAAGCTCTTACTAGTCCTGTTCTGTACCTGCCCGTCAGCATCTTATTTTGAAGAGTCTTATCCAGATCACCATGGGGAAGTAGGATTTGAGGCTGATTGCAAAAAACAAAAAGCTGAAAGCAGCCAAGTGTATGTTTTCTCACCAATACTCACAGGAAAGCTGAGAAACAAATACCTCTTGTATAAAAGAAGCAAACCTCTTGTAATCCTCCTGGAAGTCAGGCTTGGCATGGTCTCCTCTAAGAGCAGTGAAGCAGGATGTGCCTGGGTTTGACACCAGGAGGGCAGTAACACAATCCTTTTTATGCATTGCAATTTTGGTCTTGTTTCTGAGTTCTTTTCTGAAGCCCGTTCTGTCTTAAGGCTGCTGTCCTTGTTCTGAGTTAAACTTTTTCCCTGCTGTAAACCAATTGTTTTATCTTTGTGTGTTACTGTAAAAAATATGGTAAGCAAGAAAATCTCATTAAAAATGTAGCAGTGGATCCTTGTGACATGGTCCCTCTCCCACCTCAGATACCACATCTGTCCCTGGAAGATAAGAGCAAAGTGAGCAAGAACAGTGTTAGTATGAACTCATAGGAGCTTCTGTGGAGGTTTCTCTAGGTTTTATACTATTTTTGTTGCTCCCAAATTATCTCCCAGTAATCACCTTTTTCTTCTCTCCCATCCTGCCCGTCACTTCCCGTGCCCCTCTGTGTTCCCACTCCCTGCCTGTGCCTAGCTGTAGTCCTCCACCGCGGCCAACTCCTTGGGCTCCGGGGTAAGTCCACTGCCTCCCCTCTGCAGCTGTCATTCCTTCTGCACTCGTCTCCCTATGTAGTCACTCTCCCGCCTTTCCATTCTGCCATTCAACTTCTCTCCATCCATTTTTCCTCATCATTCTTTTGTTTTAAGTTGCATTAGAGAAAAGCAACCAGAGACAGTCATGTAAATATCCTCATTTCCCATGGCTATAAACAATTTTTTCCATCTTATTGTTGATCCTTCAGTTTTTTTGTGTTAAGAATTCTTCAGCAGTGCTTCTGTGGTAGGCCAGTTTGAGATGGGGACTGGAGAGGTTCATTCATCAGATGCAGGAAGCAGGAGTAGAGTGTTCTTCCAAGGTCTCCCTTGGTTTTCCAAGGATGCTTCTTTCATCTGTTTCAGGCCTATGGCAGGCGGTGCTATGGCACCTGCCAGCTCTAAGTCATCAAACGAGATGCTGAACCCTAGGGGACTTGATAAGCATGAAGAATTGTTTAAGTTTGTGCCAGTTAAGGCAGGGTCTGAGTTAAAATTCTTGCCTTTCCAGGGTCAGAAATTAGAGGGGCTTTTTTCTCACTCAGAGACATTCATGTGGCTGTCCAGATGCATTATCAACACGTCTCCTCCTTTTAAAGCATCTGATATTAGTTGCAGTAAAAAGCCAGATAACTGTACACACGCAGACTCTGATTCTTCAATCAAAGTATTTGTACTTGTCCCACCATCCTGGCTTGTGCCTGATAGGGAAAAGTCTCTTGTGTCCAAGTCACGTAACTGAAATTCATCCCAAGTTAAAACATAGAACTGCAGATAATTAATGAAGTAATCAACCTCTCTCACAGAGAAATGAAAGCTGCCTGGTTTAATGTTGTTCCTGTTGTACTGATGTGGGTGTATGCAGAAGGAAAGCATCTCCCACCCTGAGCTTGGAGCACTGGTGTCTGTTGCTTGGTGAGTGGAAACTGTGACAATCTTGGAGCCTAGTCATGAAGGATGCAGGCCCCTGGGCCCTCATTGGCAGCTGTGGATGGTGAACATCTGAAAGATGTTCATTGCTGGAGTAGCTGACAATCTGTTGTCATTGTTAAATCAAGAAATGAGGAAGGATCTCACTCCACTTCTGTGATGGCTTTGAGTGGGCTGAGAGGCTTCACCAGACCCAGAGATTGCTTTCAGCAGCATGTGTGCTCATGACTAGGCATGAGCAAAGGACTTGACTTGGAAATTGAGGAATGTCACTAATCCAGAGCAGCATTTCTCCTTCAGGTGCTGTCTGGGGACAGTGGACATTTTGGGTACCCTGCCAGCCATGAAAGACCAAGGTTGATCCTAGAACAGTGGGTTATTTCTGGAGGCTGGACAGGATCACTGCTGGTGACACCAGTCTAGCTTGCCAGGGTCTAAAAGAAAGGGACTGTGTAATCTGGTGTGGTCTCCTCCATCACATAATTCATACAACACCTTTAAAGAGACCTGTACCTTTAAAGGTTTTCCATCACAGCTCATGAGTTTTCTCTTTGATTGAGTCCCTTCTGTAAAGAGGACTCAGAGCTATCACTGATGGTGTTCCTGCTCTCTGTCCCCAGCCAACAAGACTTCACCAACCTCTGGAGAGGGCAGTCGCTCCGGTGGGGTCATCCACGTATATGGTGATGACAACAGTGACAAATCTGCCAGCAGCTTCATTCCCTACTGCTCCATGGCTCAGGCACAGCTCTGCTTCCATGGCCACCGTGATGCTGTGAAGTTCTTCGTCTCTGTACCTGGTAAGGATGTTCACAGCCTTCCCTCAGCAGGGGCTTGTGCCTCCATCCCTTTTGTGGCAGGGGCTGGAGCTCGTCTGCATCAGACAAGGGTCCAGGCCATGGCTGGCACTTCCTGTGGTTCACACACCTGTGTTTAAACTGGAGTAACTGCCAGATTTGACTAGCAGAAGGAATTGGTCTGCCCAGTGTGTTTGTGTGCATGTGAACTGTGTGGGGGCTGAGCAGAGGCACTGACAGCACTTCTGTCCTCTCCCAGGCAATGTCCTTGCGACCCTGAACGGGAGTGTGTTGGACAGCCCTTCAGAGAACCCCAGCACAGCAGCCACTGAGACTGAGGGTCAGAAGCTAAAGAACGTCCTGGTGCTGAGTGGAGGAGAAGGGTACATCGATTTCCGGATTGGTGAGTGCCCTTGGTGGGAGGCATCTGGAAAGGTAGTAGGTGCATAGCTGTGGTTGTGGAGCGAGGCATCACTGTTGTGGGGAGCCAAAGAGCCCTGCACTGTTTATCCTGTGTCTGCCTGTGAGGGCTGATAAGGATTTTCCTTGCACAGCACAAGGCTATCAACCTGTGCCCTGTGGCTGCAGTGCCACACAGCTGTATTGATGCCTACAAAATTGAGAAACAAAACAACACCTTTGAGACAATAATAATATGGGAAGTAATATACAAGCAGATCTTTAACTGGAGGCCTGCAGGTGCAATATACACACGAGATACAGAGCTTCTATGTTTTTATAAGTTTAACAAATCAGCGTATTTAACAAATACTGTCCAATTAGAAGAGCAGTTGGCTAGGTAGTTTTCTCCGGGTTCTGCCACACTGGAGTTGGTCCAAGAGCTTTCCCCCACATTTATTATTTCTGTGATACATGGTAAAAAGCAAGATGTCCTTGGTTGACTAAAGAGGCAAGACTAAATAGTATTCAGGAATGTGTTAGAAGGTTAGATTATTATTGTTCAAAAATGTAGGGGAAAAGGGTAGGAAAAGTACTGGGAGCTACAGCCCTGCATTAGCAATCTACAAAGCTACAAATACATGAAAAATATCATAAAATAGCATCAGTATGAATGGCTTTGGAAAGAACAAACCCATCTGTGCCACTGGCTCCAAACATTGCTGCCCCACTATGATCACCCATGCTGCTGAAGGTGCTCTATGTGTAAAAATCAGTTTCCCTGAAAGGGAGGGTGATTTTTGATGCTGCTGGAGCTGGTTTGTCCCATCCGTGCAGTCCAGCTTCAGAAAAGAATGGTGTTGCTGTAAATGTTCTCTAGGCACAGAGAAAGACCTTAGCTCACAGTGTCTGTTTTCAGACTGCTGGGACTCTAAAAGGGGTATTGGCCTCTTTGGAGTATTCCAGAGCAGTGCACTATGGCATTTTCTTTCCTGCCATTTTTAGTCTCTGTTTTCTCTCTTCAGGGGATGGGGAAGATGATGAGACAGAAGAGAATGCAGGAGATGCCACCCAGGTGAAGCCAGTACTTTCCAAGGCTGAACGGAGCCACATTATTGTGTGGCAGGTATCATACATCCCTGAGTGAGAATTCCTCTTTTCCCACAAATTGTGTCCCTCCTCCCGCCTGAATGCCAAGATGTACATACAGAACGCCTGCATTATAACTCCTGCTGGAAACTGACCCTGGACAACTGCAACGGCTCCTGCCTTGGACTGTGACCCCCTTGAACCTCTGAACTCGCAGCTTTCATCTTGGGCCCGTATGCTTTTGGCGTGGTTAGATTCTTGTCCTGCTCTGGAACTGGCATCTACAATGAGAGAAATGGCAGTACATCATGAAGTGAGCTTGGAGCCAGGACTGTGCAAAACCTTTGCCCACTGTCAGGAGGGGCAGCTGGAGGGGGTTGGCTCAGGTTCTTGGGCAGGTTGTCTCACTCCCACCTGCATGAGAAAGAAGTGTGTCCCCAGGCATTCCTTGCCAATGCAGTGATGGTGAATCACTTCTGCAGCACCCCAGCAGAAATCCTTTCTAGTTCACCAGTAGACTCTTCATCTTATCCTTATTCACCCTTGAGCACAGAATAACATCCTCTGGACTTAGAGCAACCAAGGGTCCAAAGGAACTCTCCAAGGAGCATCATGGTTTCAGCAGCACTTCTGCTGTGGGGCTGCAGAAGACAGCAGCACCCTTTCTGTGGGGATCACATCCTCCATCTTTGCAGGGAGAAAATCTCTTCCTCTGCCGCTGCTGCTGCCTCAGCAGTCGTGCTGGGTGCCTGTGTGTGTCCCAAGAGGACTGTTTGGTGGGCTCAGATGGGAGATGGGTGCTTGATTGTCAAGGCCAAACAGCTGTAGTAGCAAAGGGGTACTAGAACGTTGCTTTTTTAAGACCAGAAAAGGCAATACTTTTAACTCTCCCTTCCAAAAATGCCAGACAGTAAAGAATTCCTGAGTTCATTCTGAAAGGTGGTTATCTCTGCATTGCATTTGGTAACTTTTAAAACACAGGCGAGGGCAGATGTGTTGGTCCGCTGTGAGTTCTGCATTAACACATTGAGATTGCCTTATCTCACAGCTGTGTCTCTTTTCCAGGACCCACTGGAAGGAGATTTCTTTTCACAAAGACTTGGAAAACAGAGACTTAAAAGTTGGTTAGGAAAGACTGGACAGATACATTCAAGGCTGTCTCACTTGATGTCACACAGAAAAAGGAATTGAGGCTAGATTCCTGACATCTTTTACCTAACATCACAAGCACTGACTGTGCTAGTAAGTAGTTTGAAAAGATGGAAATTTCTGACTCCTGGAAAAAATTGACAGTCCCCAAGAAAAGCAGTGGTAGCCCTTTCTGTCTAAGCAATGCTGAGTGATTTGAGACGTGCATCCTGCTTGCAAAAGAAACAGCAAAAAATTGGGCCAGGGAGAGTGGTTTTGAGCTCAAGATGCAGAATATGGAAGTTCCAGGTGTAGAGGCAATGGTGTGACACTGTCCCACAAGGACAAAATCTGTGTCCGTTGAACCCTCTTTTCTGGGTGTGCAGGACTAGGGCAAGTTGCATTTGTTAGTGATGAATTTGGAAGCTCCTAGTGGTCATATTTCTTTCCTGACCTCTGCAGCACTCCAGGGTTCAGAGAGGTGTCCTTATGACAGTATGGGGACAGCTGGGTAAGCCTCCATCTCCTGGGAAGCTCCCCACTGTCTCCTGTGCTTGCTGCCATGGACCAGGCTTGCAGATCCCCCTGTGCTGCAGGGATGCCATATTCCCAGGGGATGCTCTAACATGTGGCATCTCTACTGACACAGCAGCACCGAAACAATTTTTGTATCCACAGTTCAGGAAAGGCTGGGGTATACATTTCCCTTGCAAGAAGGCAAGAGACATCTTTGGTGAACAGAGGCCTCAGCCAGCCACAGTAGTCCCCATGCTACTTGTGAGCAGTGCTGGCGACACACACCCACCACACCACTCCTCCCCAAGGCAAGAATCCAGCTGGAGGCCGTCTTCCAGGCATCTCTATACTGGGCTCTATGACTAGGACGAGGTTAAGTGATACTTGGAGCATGTTGGGGGATCTGTCACCAGGGACATTTCACTGGGGCACTGCTGACTGTGCTGGGCTTCTCATTTTCTTTCACCGTGTGCTTTCTGCTAGGAAGACCTCTTTAGATCCCAACACAGAATGCATTGAGGTTAACAATATAATATGTAGAGCACATATTCCACTGCCATGTACTAGTTCATCAGTTAAGGCCAAGCAAACTTCAGATTTTGGGCTAGTTGAAGGGGGGGAAAAAAAAACCCTGGTAGGGTTCAGTTCCATCGCTCTGTCTTTCACAGGAAAGTCAGAATTGCAACATTTGTACCGCTGACTGTTCTGTATCTGGTTTGAGCAGTTGAAGGGACAATACTCGGTCTCCTGTCACCCACTAGGTCCTAACAACACAAGGAAATCTCCCATCAGGTTCCTTTCCAGCTCAATGCCATGTTTTCTTCCAGGAGAAGCACATGGCCCAGAGGGGCAGCTGCAGTGGGGAGACCCAGCCTCTGCTGATAGCTCTTGTGGCTTTGGGTGGCTGCTGGGCATCAAGGTGAGAACTGACTGGCTTCAGTACGCTTCTCTGTCATATCTCCACTGTGATGTATGTAAAGTATCTTGTATGTTACAAAAGGATTTTAAAAAGTGTCTTAAGGCCTGTAAACTCCGCTGTTTGGTCTGAAGATGGCATTCTGTAAAGAGCCTGCTGTATGAATACGTTCCCATGCTTTGTCCCCTATGCTATCAACAACAAACCGTATCTGTTCTGTATGTAATAAACATGTTAACATCAGCTTAGGCAGCATGTTGTGTTCATATGAAGGCTCTGGGATTGCTGCTCAGTCTTTAAGAGGATGCTTGCAAGGGTGGGAATGCAGCTCAAGTGTTCCCTCTTGAGCAGTTTAGTGGCAAGAAATGAAATGTGGATGGCTCACAAGGTCGTAGCAGAAGGAGCTGGTCCAGCAATCCACAGAGCAGCAGGAATAAAAGGTGGAAATAAAAGGTGGAACAACTTCAGAAATAGAAGGTGGAGCAGAGAAGCATCCACCTGCTGGCTTGCTGCAACTTTAGTCAGGTGGGCCTTTCAGGTGAACTGCCAGGGATAACACATCACTTTTCAACACTGTACAGGGTGGCACTTCACAGTCCCACAGGCATTGGTGACATCAGCATCATTTGACTGCAGGGAGCCCATCAGTCCCAGCAGCACTTGGACACCTTCATCATTATTTTGTAGAACTGTATTGATTCAAGATCTAGACGTGGCAATGTACAAGGGAACCATGTCCTTAAGACAGGAGAGGAGCATCTTCTGCCCCAAGCAGGAAGCCTTAAGGCGAGTCACCTCCATGACCAACAGATGCACTGTGGTGTGGTGCAGGCCAGGGTGTAGTATAACTGCAATGCCTCTGCAGTTAATGGAGGCACCTCAGCAAGGAGGTTTGCAAACACATGCTGGGATCCATCCTGAACCCCTGGGGCTGCACCCTTCAATATGAGCAGGAGCAGTTTGAGCAGGGCCCTGGGTGAAGTACAGCCATGTCTGGTACCCACCAGGGTGGCTAAGGAAGCAGGTCACTGCTGAGATCTGTCGAACAATTCCCCTATGGTGGTAAATGATCTGTGAGGTAATGTACAAGTTTGTGAGGCCCATCAGAGCTCACAGCATGTTCTCAGCATGGAGTCCAACACATGGCAAACAGGCTGTGCAGCTTCCCAGAAGGGACTTTCACTATAAGGGCAGGGCTCCCAGGCTGCCCAGCGCTCTGTGAGAAGATACCCATTTCCCCAGGTCTTATGACCCTGAGATCTGCCAGCAGTTCATAACTGTCCTGATCCACCTAGGCCCCCACCTATACGGGGGCCCTTTCCTCCTGTGTGCCTGGGATCTTAAACATGCCTGTAACTGTGTCTGTCTCTAGCCACTCCTGGAAAGACCCCTTGGACCCAGGGGGCTGGATTTCGAGTACATCATCTTCAGAGATCCCTCCTCAGCCAAGCTATTGGGTGAGTCTATGCCTTATCAGCTCCATCTGCATTTGCGCCTGGCTTGGCTCCCTGGTATACCCTGGTCATGGGTCAATTCTTATCTTTCTGGGTCTGCCGTGCTGTGCTATGACCAGCACTCGGCTCTGCCCACTGTGGTCAGACTGTGTGCCCCCTCAGGGAGACATTTCCTCTGCTGGAGCTATGTTCAGATCCCAGCTGTGCAGGACAGAGGACTAGACTGTTCTACTCATCCCATCTGACTCAAAACTACACCTCCCTCCCATCTCCGTTCTTCTTGGTTTGTGTTCAGTAGTACCTCAGTCATGGTGAGGACAGGAAAGACACCAGCTCAGCTCAGTGCCCAGCAGTGGAGGGTATGGGAATCAGACAAACTACCTTCCAGCCACAGCAGCTGCCATGGGAAGGCTCACAGCCTCAAACTGTGCCTTTAACAACACCCCTGATTCTCCCATTCCTTCTGAAGCCAGAGAACTAGATCTGGCACATGCTCTGCAGTGCTCCTGCCAAAACAAGGCAGGCTCAGTTCTTCCCAGCCTCCACTCCCTGTCACAGGACCAGATTGCAACTCACAAGAAAAGCCTTCCTTCTTATCCCATAGCATCTTAATTCTTCAGGGGCCTCTGGTGAGAAACCCTATGGAAATATAGGTAGCCGATGTCAATCTGTGTGCTCCTGCCTGATGACAGCCATTTCCTGCTGTCTGGGGCCACGTTTCCAGCATCATCCAGGCCACACACACTGGGTAGAACAGAGTCCAGTTTGTGCTCTCCCTCACTAAATCCCGTCAGGCTGTTTGTGATTTCAGGATGCTGTCATAAACGGAACACCACCTCCTGATTACCTGCAGACACAGGAACTAAACAGTTACTTCTGCAGGGAACTATCTATAGAGCTGGACAGCTCTTGTGCTCCCTCCACCCATACCCAAACCAGACCCTCAAACAGCCTCTGACACAGCAGAAGCATCCACAGCCACTGCAAGAGAAGATAAAATACCAGAACTGTGCTCAGGAGCTGCATGTTTTAATGTTCACAATATGCTGACCTGGAATAGGGGTAATTTACAATTGGCTTCAAATGGTAAGAGCCAATCCCACCTCCTTTGCATCACCGGAACTAGAAAAATTTCTCCTATCTCTTGACAGCCATCTTTGGGAGTAAGAGATGGATAGCTTTGGATTAGCTTAGTATTGAAATCATGTTCCTCACTTCTTGTTCACTGCCTTCATATGCAAGTAACCCAGATCATTCTGCAACATTCAGAGAACCAGATGCTGTGCCTGAGCTAATGGCTCTGCATTTGGCCATCATGATGACCTCCAGGCATTGAAAAAAAGTAATGAGTTTTCTTAGAACTGTGCTGCAGAATTAAGAAAACATTTATTTCCATTTGCAGATACATTTTTTCACTGGTCTGTGAAATACTGTGATATTCGCAGTCATTTTTCTGTGATTCATGCGGCGAGAACTCAAGTGATATAAAAAATGTTATGCTTCAAAGAACCGCAGCTGGCTGTTTGGAGCTGTGTATTTAGAGACTATCCAGGGAACCAAGATTCCTCTGCTGACTAAAACCAGTTAGGGAAAAAGAGCACGAATGTATCTGCATCTTCCCTTTCAGATGAGGTGTCTGTACGGGACTGAGGAGGAAGATGGAAACATCCTACCACAATGGGCACAGAGGGGCTCTGTAAGACCCCTGTGCACTGGGCTTCTAACAGGCAGTGAGAGCATGTGGGATGCTCAGGACACAGAAAAAGTCTTTATATGGGTGTCCCTGCAGCTTTTTTCTTTGCCTGCTCTTGGGAAGAGACCGGGACCTTCTTCAGATCAATAATTGGCTCTTCCATGATTCGTTTTCCCTCCTTCTGCCACTGTGCAAGGATCATGGCTCGGAGCAGTGGTGGGTATGGCAGGAACTGAACAGTCTCCTCAGGCACTGGGGTGAATTTCTTGAAGGCCTCCTCCTCGTGTTTGGGCACCATACGCCAATCATGGTACATGGCTTGGTCAATCTCCCTCACTTCCTCTTCAGTTTTGCCTGGAAAAAGATGATGAACACCATCACAAGAATCTGCCTCCAGGACACACAGCAATTGTTGACTCTTTGGCACCCAAAATGCTACAACAGGCAAGAGGAAACAGAGTTTTCAAAGGGCTGGACAAATTATTCCCTGCTATGCTATAGGATCTCACTTCTGTCCTTGAGAATCAAAACAGAAACAGGCTGGAAGGACTACAGGCAAGATGTTCCAGCCCTGTGTGTGATTCCCTCTCTTAATTTAAAGTTTTGCTTTGTCTCTCAAGTTCCATTTCCACAGCTAAGGAACAAGAGTAATTTCTCCCTACACTGATCAAAGCTTCCCATTAAACTGTTAAAAATGCTCAACAATTTAAAAACATTTGAATGAGTACTATTCCAGTAATTCCAGTAAGGGAAAACTGTATACTTAATACAAAGCAGCTCTAAAAAGGAAAATTCACTCATGCAACTCCAATCATTAATTTAAAATTCCAGTAACACAACTTACTTGCTATTGCACTTTTTCCTTTTCAGTGACAATTTTAATTGGAATACCCTTTTCAGGAGCACACTTTTAGTGCTGCTGTTCCACAAGGTCATACTGCACTGGCTCTCCGACAGCACTCCTTGGAAAGACATTCTGAAGGGGCTAGATCCCAGCTTTTGAAACGCGGGGAACTTCTTTTCCCATTAGAAGATCTGAGAAAAACAAATTTCCCAGGCAGGGAGGCCGCGGTTTCCTTGCCCACCCTCACGCACCCGGTGCGCTCTAGCCCTGCCCCAATGTGTGGGAAAACGAGCCGGTTTTACCTTTGAAGGTCAGGTAGCCCCAGGCTCTTCCATGGTCCATGTTCTGCAAAGAAAAGAGGAACCTGTTGAGGGTGGGTGGCGGCGGGGCGGCGGGCANCTTCACCTTGGTGATGACCCAGTAGCAGGGCTCCTCGTGCGCCCACAGCCAGGACTTGCGGGTAACGGTGCGGCCGATGCCGAAGCGAGGCAGGCGGCAGAGCAGCGCGAACAGCCGGTTCTCGTTCCGCACGTCCTCCCAGGCTCGCACCGGCAGCCGTTTCTGGGTCAGCGGCCGCCGCATGGTCTCATAGTCCACGGCGAAGCGCTGAGAGTCCCGCGGCCGATCCTTCAGTGCCCGGTACTCTCGGATCTTCTTGGCCATGGCGGCGATGGCCCGGTGCAGCTTCTTGCGGGCCATGGCGGCGGCCGAGGGCGCGGAGCCGAGCGGAACCGAGCACCGCACCGAGCACCGCACCGAGCACCGCACCGGCCCCCGCCGCTCCCGGAAGCCGTGCCGGGCCCCGCGGAAGTCGCCCCCGCCCGTGCCCAGGCACAGCCGCGGCGTTCCGCGTGGCCCAGCCGCCCGCACTGGGTGCTCTCAGGCCGCTGCCCCTCGCTGTGGTGCGGACCCGCCGGTGCCTGACGGTTCTGCTGGGCGGCTCTCGGGGGAACCTGGCTTGGCTTGTTGAGATGCATCTGAACAGCGTCTGAACAGCTGTAGAAAAATCTGAGCAGATTTAGCTGCGTCAGAGAACATTCAAAGCCTGAGTAAACCAGGAAGAATAAAGTAGCGTTGCAGGTCTGGCCCAGTTCAGTCAGAGGCTGGGCCAGGAGCAGCAGCCGGGTGGAGAAACTCCGTACCGGGATGAGACAAATTCCCCTGAGCTGCTCCACCCATGGAATGCCAGCACAGCGAGGCCACACTTTAAATGAGGAGAGTTTAAGGAGGAGAAACTGCATAGGTCAGCCCCTGTATTTTCGCTACAGACTGGTAAATTAAATCTGACAGGAGAGGTTTGTTTTTTTTTTTCTTTGAAATCCGTATCTTAAATTAAAGGAAGCACAGCAATGCCAGCATTGCTGCAGAGTCCTATACTGAAGGCATTCAGGATTCCGAGTGGGTTTTTCCTCACAGTGTGTGAGGAGAAGGGGGTGGTGTGTTCATGTGTGCTACACACAAAAAAGAAGTAAACCACACATTAAAAAGGCTGACAACGCTCTTAAAACAGCATCTCTTGAAAAAAGACGGGCACAGGAATAAGCAGGGTATGTAGTTGAGAAACACCGATTTAGAATAAGATACTTGATCTCAATGCACCCAAATTTGGGAGAAATAGCAGAGCAGTTAAACCACTGTAATACAGGGTACAGAGCTGGGAGCTTGTACCCAGGGAATTGTGCAGCACGAAGATCAAACTCGTGTCCTTTTAAGGCATCTACACACAAGTTTCTGTGGGTGCACAAGAGCAGAAGAGGTGACAAGAATGCTTGAAAAAATGTGAAATCGGCTTTGTTAGATGGACAGAAATGAAAGGCATCACCGCGCACAGCCAAGTCATCAAGAAAATCGATGCAGCTCCACAACAGCCGACCACATACGGCGTCTCCCCCTGCTCGGGAGAACGAGCGCAAATCATATTCCAAACCCGCCGCTTCCTGGAGCGGCCCCACGGGGCCTAGCTGTGGACATATATGCAGTCCGAGGGCAGCGAGCAGCGGCAGCAGCGGAGCCCTGCGGTTAGTGCTTCTTAACGGGAATTCTATCAAAGGAAGCGCTGTTGATTCGGGGGTGCTGCAGTGCCCTTCGTTGCCCCGGCACAAACACGGGCCCCGCCAGGGGCGGGGGCGGCAGCCACCACCAGAGCGGCCCAGCAGAGTACCACGGGCCGCCACCGACACTTCCCACGATGCGCTCGACACAACGAGCGCCTGCGCAAGTGCCCCTCCGAGCCCACGCCGGGCGGGAGGCCCGGCGAGCGTCCGACAGAGGGGCCGGGTGACCCCCGCCCTAGCCCTAGCCCTAGCCCCAGCCCTAGCCCTAGCCCTAGCCCTAGCCCTAGCCCTAGCCC
>VZRF01011188.1:0-41477 GCA_013396875.1 Vireo altiloquus | reverse complement strand
GCGGGCCGGGCGGCGGCCACGGACAGGCCGCGGAGCGTGGCGGGCCGGACACCTTTAGCGGAATCAGGCTGTGGCTGAGGAGACGTAGGCGAGGCGGCGGCGGGGCTATGCCCGGCTCTGGGAGCGACGCAGCGGGAGCCGAGTCGGGCTGGGCCGCGCTGGGCGCTGTCAGCCCGCGGTCGACTCCGGAGAGCGGCTGCGAGCAGGGTGGGGCTTGGCGGGACAGGGCAGGACGAGTGGCGGGGCCGCTGCCGGGTCACGGGGATCGCCTCCGCCGGCCCTCGGGCGGGGTGGGGGGGGCGGCGAGAGGCAGCCCGGAGCCAGGGCACCGGGCCGGCGGGAGGCGAGCTGGGCTCTGAGCCGGGCCGGCACTGGAGGCTGGCGGGGGCGGCGCATGTCAGATGAAGGGGCGAGGGAAGCGGACGGAGGGACAAGCACCACGGGGTTCCCTTGTAAACACGGGCTCACCTCCCGAGGAATGCGAGAACGAACAGAGGTAGAAGGTGTTTAGGGAGATCCACGACACCGTTTCTTGGCAATGCTTTAATGAAGCAACACAACAATCCAGCGTTTCTTTACAGGTTGGGGTGTCCCTGTGGAAGCCCCCAGAAGCCGTTTCCCCTTGTCACTGCGGTCTTACCCTCAGATAGTCAGAGCTGTGATTTTGTGTTTCCTGGTCGGGAGAAGTGAGAGCATTCCATCGCGCCCTGTAAGCACCGATTAAGTGCATAGGTTCTGCTGTGCTGGATGGGCCAGGTTGTCCTGCCAGGGCTCAGAGAAGTAGCTAATTTCCAACACACAAATGCATGCATTTATACTGATAACTCAGATAAGAAGCATGTGCTTTATGCTGTGACAACTGCAGCTCTCATCTGAAAAATTGACAGTGCTGGGAAGCTGTCTAATTTTTATAGCAAAATAAGTAAAGATTAGTTACTTTTAGCATATTTCTTTCAAATGAGGATTTGGGGAGTGTTCTGCTCTCAGTGTTGGAATGCAGATTATCCTGCTTTAGTTTTGTATGTGACAGCCAGGTGCTGTCCCTAGAGCTGTCGCAGGGAACTTTAACAATCAGACAGCAACAGCAGAAAGGGTTTGCTGACTTTTTTGCTCTGTACAGGAATGGGAGCATTGAATATGAGACATGGTCATGGTCACAGCTTTTAGCAGCATTCCTGCCCACCCATGGCTTCTGATTTCTCTGTGCAGCATTGCCATCTCAAGGGGCTGCAGTGCCACTTGCTGAGAAGTTTTGTGTCAGGAGCTGTTGGGCCCCACAGGTTCTTTGCCCATTTCTTGCAAGACATTGACTAATGGGATCTTGTGAGTACTGCAGCACAAGTCAGTGACAAGGGTGAAATAAGGATAAAGCTGCTGAGCTGAGGAGTAAGACTAATGTCTCTTCCTCTTCTGTGATTACTTCTAATATTGTCTTGTTTTCATAATGGAAACATTTGCAAGTGTAGGAAGTAAACTTTTCTACCTTTCTTTAATGGCTCTTCATATGTTCAGTTAGTATGGTGGTGAGTACATGAAGAAAGTGATAGTGGAGCACCTGTTGAGGGGATCTTGCCATTGATGCTTTCCTGCAAGAATCAGAACCTCAGCATTCTGAGCTGGGACTTGGTGGCTGCTCTGCTCACCAGCTGCTCTAGATGGATGGATAGAAGTTCCCAACCTGAACTTTGGTCCGACTGCCTGCATCAGTGCTTTCTTTCAGTTCCATGTGAAGGAATCTCCACACTTACGATGCTGCAGTGCTTATTGCTCTTATATCTTTTAGGCAGTATAGCTGCTGCTCTTCTCTTCAGTTCTGATAATCCAGCAAGGTGAAACAGACTTCAGAGACCTGAGTTAGGTGCAGATGTCAGCTGTGTGTCCTACCTTGCACAGAAGGTTTTGGTTGCAAATTGTAACTCTCTTAATAATAAAAGTATGACATAATGTGAAAAGGCAGACACTGAGATAGTTGGTTTTTTCTCTGGTTTTAGTACCTAATAACTTCCTTTTTCTCTAGGGGGAAGCTGGGCCGTTACCCTCCATGGCCAGGAAAGGTGAGGTTTGTTTGTGTTTATTGTTGCTTTCTTAGTTTTTCATGGGCCATGGCTTTTTTTGTTTGGGTGGGTTTTTTTTTTTGTGTTTTCCTTCTGTGTAGGGAAAGATTTGCCCTGAAAGCATTTCAGTTATAGATTAATACTGGCTTTCGTGTTTGTTTGTTTTTTAAACACATATACCCCACAAATCTAAAGTGTGAACTAGTTTAGGGCTTTATTTGATCTATTAGCTCAATCTGACAATAACAGCTGGTAGTTCAGATGGAATGAAAAGCAAACAGAGAGCCAGCTCTGGAACTGATTGGGTTTCCCAAATTTAGCTGTTTAATCCCTGTCACTTTCTGCAAGACAGGTTTCTTTTCTTCAGTAGTAAGTTGGTTAACAGTACTGTCTTAAATAATAGAAATAAGGAGTCTGGCTTCCCAAGATACTGCTTTAGAGCTATGGTTTTTGAGAATTATCTGGGGTAATTTCACCCTACTTCTAGGGTTTGGTTGAGGTTTTTTTCTGAGGAAAGATTTTTTAAATGAATTTTATATGCCATTTTTATTATTTCTACTTCTCTGAAAGACCCTTCATTTATCTTTTATGTTCTATGAGGGCTAAGCATCCTGAGTCAGGAATTGTCAATGTGGCTGACAGCTAATAAACATTTGGTTATTGGATCAGGTTAACACCAGGCTCCTCTACGGTGTCACCTGTGTAACTGAATGATAGCTTTTCTCCTTACTAACATTTTAAACTTGATAAGCAACCTATTTTGGCAGTAAAGACAAAGTTTGAAGGTTACTTAAGTGGAACAAACTTTATTAATGCCAGTTATATTCCTAATCAGATTTTTAAAAAATTTGCAATAACTGAACACTGGGTGGTAAAATCACAAAATTTGTCACTATGTGCTTTTTAACTTTGATTTCTAATCACCTTTAGATTGTTAACCCGCCTAAAGATCTGAAGAAACCTCGAGGAAAAAAGTGCTTCTTTGTGAAGTTTTTTGGAACAGAAGATCAGTATGTACTTGCATGTTTTCATCTGAGGATAATATTGTACCACATAATGTGGATCTTTTGTGGAAGAAATATTTACTAAGGCAGTGCAATATAGCTTTGTAAAGGATTCCCTTCAAACCACACAATAAAAGAAATTCAACTATTCTTGCAGGCTATAGCTACTCACTGGGGTGTATGAAGTCTGCGAAAACTTACCTTAGGATTTGAGTTGCTGCTGTGATGATAGCTCCCCAGTTTTGCCAGTGACATGGTTAGATTTTAGCATGTAACCATGTATGAGAAAGGTACAGCTCAGAGTAGTCTTTTGTTTTGCTGCCAGAGGAATAAAATTAACTATATAATTACCATTTGTGAAAGAATATACCTGTCGTCCCTGGTGACTGAAAACATTCTTGCGGTGCTTTTGGAATACTTTACAGTATAAGAGAGCCAAAACTGTTGTAGACTTCCTTTTTGCAAGGCAGAATTTAATGATTGCAAATGTGAACAAAATCATAGTTGTCTTAGATTTAAAAGATTACAAACTAGGGAAAAGAACCCCACAAAAAAATACTGCTGAGAACTTGGCTATTTAGTGAAACTGAAAATTATTCTGCTAATTTTTTAGTTTTCCTCTGTTTTCTGCTATTCCCCATTAAGTCATGCAATAAAGAAGAAAATTGCAAATATCTGTGGAAGACTGAAAAACCCTTTGCTTTTTGGAAGAAAGGTGATAAGAACTGAGGCCATTTGATGAATATCTCTTAAGGAAGTTATTTTTCACTGCTAAATTATTTTTTCTTAATACTTAAAAATATTTTTCCATTAAGGAGTGAGGTCTAAACTTGATGGAGTAGTAGTGGATTCAGCATACTAATGGGAATGTTTGGATGTCTAGTAACTTGAGGCAGGTGAAGGTTGATTTGAGGGCAGAGATTGTTTTTTGGTGGTGCTATTAAATATGGTTATTTGAGCTAATAAATTCTGAGTCAAAGTGGATTATTTCCATCTTGATTATTTGTTTCAATTCTTATATTTCACATTACTGAATCAAATACAGATTTTTTTTTTTTTTTTAAATTAAGACAAGTGGTCAAATGTCTTGGATACCGCAGCTTAGATTGATAGCATGATTGCAAATGAAGAGTTCAGAGCTGCAAAATAATCGTGATTTATTACAGGATTCTAGAGCTCTGGCTGGGGCAAATCCAGTCATCTGGCACAGTAAGGTAGTGTGGTTGTTGTAGTGTTGTCCCCTCCCCCAGTCTCCAGCTTGTGAAATTTGATCATATCATGCTAGATAATCATGAGTTAGAAATTTGCTTACTTTGATTGGCGTACCCTACCTGAAAATTGTATAGAAATAAATACTATCACCTTTCTTTCAAATAATGTTGATAGAGAGAAACTTGTGTACCTCTTCTGTCCTGACTTGGAACTTCAAAAGGCTGTGCTGGTTAGAACTGTGCTGTTCTAACCACTGTGTTGCTTGAGAAAATTCTCACATTTCAGCATAATCAGTGAGCCAAATCAGGAAAACTAGAAATTATTTCACTTAAAATGTGAACATGAAGGGAAAATTCCTTTACTTATTTCATACAAGTAAACTAGTGGGTTTTGCAAGTACTTTTTTCAGGTGTGTGTATAGACAGTACTTGGAAGTACATAACTGAGAGAATGTCACCACTTTATGAACAGCCTGAGGAATAGCAGAGTGCAGAGCTGTCACTGTCCAAGGGGTGATGAGGAGCACGCTTACCCATACTGATGGTCTAGTGCATGTAGCTTCTTTTTTTAGCACCTCACTTTTTCTGTCGCGTTCTTGTTGTGCAGTGGCATCTCTGTACTATGGATCCATTGCTGCAGCTCTTGTATTACTGCCTTGCCCTTTGAGGTTGGACAGGAGAGGATCTGGACATTGGCTATTCACCTCTTTTGTCCACTGTGTGTCAGGCAAAGGTGATGCTAGTTGCTGGGTACAGTCCCTCCCACGAACTTCTAAGCGTTGTTGCCAGCCAGTTTGTGGAGAGGTAGGCAGTCCCAGGCTTTTAGTCTTATTTCCTTCTGAGGATTCCTAGGTGCCTGCTGTGGCCAGAAATGCCCTCTATGCCACCATTTCCGTGCAGCTGCAGGTCACTTTCATACTTGCCTCTGCTTATATTAAGTTTTCATTGTTGTTCATGGTTATAATGTGGATTTGACATGAGTAGTGGTTTTTTAAGAGTGGTGTTTTGGAGAGGGTGAGGAACAGTGTGGAGAAATCAAAAGAAACCCATTGCTAATGGGCATTTTTTATTACATCTTTTCACTTTCCATGTAGCCCATTCTTTACAGATGCCAGGTGACTGTGGAGCAGTATGGACGCAATTTCATCTTAAAGATGACATCTTCAGTAACATTGTTAACGTTTTTCTCAGGCATTGATTCATTGCTGAATCAGGAGAGAAATAGTAGTTCCTTTTATATGTTGTATCCTTGAGACTTATCTAAATACTGGCCTTCATTGGCCTTGAGGGTATTGAGATCTTGTCTATAAACATGAATGATTTTGTTTGGTGAAAAGTTCTTTTGTTTTCAAGTGCTTGAAACACTGCATGCAATTGATTTATGGACATTGGTGTCAAAGACACGCTCACCTCTTACAGAAGGTTGTCCAGGTAGGTGATGCATAAAGAAACTGGAAAGGAAAAGACCAATTTAATTTTTTTTCCCTGTTTTTCCAAAGTTTATTTTTAACTGAGGTGGCATTTAAGATTGTTTTTCACTTATTAGTTTGTCTCTGAGATCTTTAGTTCTTTGTCCTCGTGGATCACAAGTGCCAAGATGCACCTTTGAAGCCAGAAACCAGAAAGCTTTTTGCGTCAGGCTTTCTCCGTACCAAAGGAAAAAGAATGAAAAAGGAAGCTAATGAACAGGTGCAATGAAGAGGGATAGGATGTGCAGAAACCTAAGAGAATGCCTTTAGAGAAAAGAACTTACTTTCATTTAGAAATTTGATCCTGCAACAACATTTAACATGCTTTTTTATACTGGGGTCCAAAATTTTGTTTCTGTTATCCACATAATGAAAGGCTTCTCATGAGCTGGTGCTCTGTGGTACCCAGGGAGTTTTGTTACTGTTTGTCATACAGGCAGGCTTTACAGTGTAAGATGATTTTAAGGTGTAATGTCTGGGCAGCTGGGAGAGATTTCCCTGAGTAGCTGCTGGACTCAGACTCTAGTTTGAATGCAATGATTTGCCTTGTTATATTAAGTCAGTTCCGATATAAACTAAGTGAAAGGATTCAGCTTTGCATGCAGGAGCACTGGGTTCTTTGGAAAGGGTGCTGGCATTTTCCACAGTCAGTTCTAGCAGGAGGTCTTGTCTCTGGAAATGATACCTAAAATGTTTCAGTCTATTTTGAGGAAGTTGATTCCTGATTACAAACAATTGCTATTGCCAGTGAAGAGAAAGGTCTTAATGAAGTTACAGAGTTTATTTTGTGAAGAAAGGACAATCAAGATTCAGCAAAACATTACTATTATTTTTTGTTGTTTTATTTTCATGTTCAGTTTAACTATATGACATGGTGCTTACAGTGTCTGAAAATGCAGCTATTAAATCACTTCATCTGATTGCAGGAGCTAGATTACAGTGGGGAATATTTAAAACCTGTAATTGTGGATAGTCTATGTAACAAAGAAATATCTGGAGACATGAGAAAGTCTGATTGCCCCATTTTTGCTGTGTGCTGGGCTGCTGTGTGCTAAGAAGTACCATTTGCCATGCTGAGGGAAGGGTTTTCAAAAATTACACAGTTCTATTTTCAGTATGGTGGAAGTAGCTTTGTAGCAGTGTGATTGATGATCATGACATTGAATTTGGGGAGGGAGAAAGGTCGTTTAATCTCTGAGAGCCCCAAAGTATTCAGGCATCAAGGGAAGCGAAGGCATTCCCTTAAACCTCACTGAAGAAGTGGTAGAAGAGCTTGTTTACCTGAAGGAAAGTAAAGTTGTCACTCATACTTGATGACTTTACCATTTGGTAAATGTCAAGAAGTTGTATTTAGCAGGATTGGAAACAGGGAAGTAATTTGATTTTCCTCAGGTCTGCAGTCTTAATAGGACTGCAGGTTAATACTCTGCTACTGTACAAGTTAGGTTATCATAAAATAGCAACAGTGAAGGAAATACTTCTTTTACCTCAAAAACAAAATTGTTGTTTTCATGCAGAATACCAGGGTACATCAGGAATACGTGAAGCAATAAGCTGTGGCTTTTTGTATTTGCTTTGTGTGGTCAGCTCTCTAGTGAGATACATAATTTTGGGGTCTTTTCCTACAGTTTTTTTAGACTCCTGTGTGCTCAGTATATTTGAACTAGGGATTGATAGCTGAGAATTGTTAGGTCAGCTTTGCTTTCAACAACCTCTCAAGCAGATTTGTGGTATTGGCTACTTTACCTGGAGGCATGGGACTGTGGGTGTTCCTCCTGGTGAAACAAGAGCAGTCACTGGGCTGCCATTGTTTTAAATGCGTCCTGTGATCCGCATCCAAAAGCCATTTTGCTGATAGAGAGTATGAGTAATGCTTAGAGGGGGACACTGCTAGAATGAGAGGAGATAAAACTTAAGAAATAACAAAGTAAAAGTGCCAGAAGAAAATTCTCAGTGAATGGAGTAATGACCACCCTTAAGTTTCTAGATAGTGAGTTTGGGCTGTTGTCATCAGTGGATCTGGGAGAGAAAGTGTAGCTGTGTGTTTCTCAAAGCAGGATGATTGAGAAAGCTGCTCTTTGGAGAATATAACTAGCTTATTTTTTTTGTTTCAAGTGCTTGGATCAAAGTGGAGCAGCTGAAGCCTTATCACCCTCACAAAGAGGAAATGATAAAGATTAACAAGGGTAAGCGCTTCCAGCAAGCTGTGGATGCTGTAGAGGAGTTTCTTAGAAAAACCAAAGGCAAGGACCAGGTGAGTGGGTTCTTTTTCACTGTGTGCATCAAAACAGGTCTTGGTATGAATGATGATTAGATGCCTTGTTATGTGAAAGGAATTTTTTGCCCCTGACAAGTTGAGGGGGCTTTTGTTTTCCTTCCTTTGGTTTTTGGCATTTATTTCCTATCCTCTCTTCTTCCCCATTTAATCTTGTTTGGTGGGGAAAAGTGTTATTAAACTGATGGAGAAACTGAAGAGGCTAATTGATCTGCTTGTGATGATTTGATAAATCAGTCTTAAAAATTTGGTATCTACTAATATTGTCTTTAGTATGTTGGAAGTGCACACAGTCCTTGCAAGTCTTCAGGTGGCCTGTTCTGTTATGTGCTTGCTTAAACTGGTGTATTTTTGCAGGAGAACTAACCAGGAACTTCACTTACCAACTCCAAAGGGCTAACAGATATGTAGTTTTCAAGTTACTGTGCTGTTGTTTTGCTTGATAGTAATCAGCACAAGGTCCTTCACATCCTTGGTTTTGCATGAAAATCATTCCATCTCTTCTCTTCTTTCCTTACCATCTTCTATTCTGTAATCTCTCAGGCGTCTTCCCATAACTCCATTGAAGAGAAGAATCGGCGTAATTCCAGTGAAGAAAGAGGCAAGCAGTCTGCTGGTGAAGAGAAACGCAAAGCCAGTTTGTCTGAAGGAAAGGTGAAGAAGGGCACAGGGGAAGGAAAAAAGAGGGTCTCTTCTGTCTCATCAGAGAGAGGATCAAAGTCACCCTTGAAAAGAGCCCAGGATCAGAGCCCCCGAAAGCGGGGGCGTCCACCCAAGGATGAGAAGGTTTGTGTTGTGCATGTCCGCCAGTGCCCATGGACTTGGCATCTGGACTTGAGGGCTGACTGGCACCTTGACTAACAGGCCAGCAGGAAGAATCAGTTCAGTGTCCCTTTTTTTAAGCTTTTCCATGTTGCTACTTCTAGACCATTTGGCTGCCTGATACCCTTGGCAAGCATATTGTTGATTCTTCCTGTGATCTTTACCAGTTAGTTAGTGTGAGTGGCTCTGTTTGTATCTTTGAGAGGGCATTGAAAGCTGTATCAGGAGACTCCATCTTTCATCTTGCCATCCCTCCAGTTCAGTTTGTGGGATTAGCAAAGAGATACGGGTCTTCATCTGATTCCTGACTTCTCCCATCTCATCTCTTTCATATGACCAGGTGATTAGTCATCACTCAACCTCAGTACTCACAAAGAGTGAGGTATTCTTAAGGGCTAGGGCTTAAAGAAGAAATTTGTAGCCTGGGCAATCCACTAGAATTGTCTTCATTTCAGCTTCTATGCTTTAGGATATGTTCCCATCCTCCATTATAAAGGAGCATTATTATTTTATCCTCACTACTTCCCTGATATTTCTAGATGCTGTGGCAGCACTTTGTCTACCCTCATTTAGAGTTCCATCCTTTTTGTTGTGGAACTCACTGTTGTGATCTAAATCTTCCTATTCCAAATGGATGTTTGTTTTGGTGGATTATTACAAGGCACTTCCTGCATCGGAGACTACACGTGAAGACAACTGGGAGACTTCAGCTGAAACACCATTCAGCAATGTGCTTGCTCACCTGTGCTTCAAGGGGTTCACGTTGTGCTTCACAGTCTTTTCTTTCAGTCAGGATGCAAGTCAAGATGTTGTTCTTTGCTCTCCAGAATTGTGAATGGATTGGCCTTTGCTGGTTGAACAGCAAACTCTCTTGATGTGGTAAAATGAAGCTGATCATCTCAGATATTAGCTATGAAGGCATCATAGAATGGAGTCATAGAATATCCTGATTTGGAAGGGACAAACAAGGATCATCAAGTCCAAGTCCTAAGGGGTTGAAGGAAATACTGGCTCTTTTTTAGCACCAGTGTCTGTGAAGTAAGGCTGCGCAACAGATCCCATCAGTTTCTTCTTTTGAGGGAAGTTGGAGGAGGGGAGGAATGGATGCATATTTGTGAATTATAACTAATTGTCTTGACTAATGCAGGAAAATGCTGCATGAGCAACATAATTTTCACTTTCCTAAGTGTCGTCCTATAAGCATATTGTATCTCCACATATTTCTGTTAAAACAAGCCACCAGACCTTTTTTTTTTTTTCACTTTCAAAATTATTGTGTCTTTGAGCTAGATTCATTCCAAATTTGATCAAAACTAATGGCTGGGAGAATTCTGATTGTGCTGACACATTGCATGCATAAGTTTTACAGTGTTAACTACCTCAGGGCATCGGAGTGCTTTGAGTGAGCTAATTGTGGTAGTAGACATTATTTTACTGGCACATGGCAAGCAGACTGGTTTTAAAGTTCCCACAAAGTGGTGGCCAACTGTGTGATAACTGCCTGGCCACAAATCAGGAAATTAAGCAGGATAAGATAGGAAAGTAAGCCTTAAGGCTTCTGGAAAGTGACAAATAAAATAATTGCCATGAAAACATAAACAAATACTGCCTTAATACTGTTTTTCAGGCTACGAAATAATTTTAAAATCTTTTCTTCTTGCCTGGTTCTCATAAATTCCTCAGCTTTTTAGCCCCAGAGTAGAAAACATTTATGTTGTTGTGCTGAACTAATACAATGCTAGGATTTGGGTTTTTTTGCTCCATCACAGTCCAAATTTTGGCTTTCCAAGCAATAAGAATGCATAAAATTCAAGAATCCAGTTGTTGCTGAGGTGTGCTCTATGGCCATACATGATCGTTCACATACTCTCATTTTTAAGCTTATATGAATATTTTCGAAGGAGCAAAAGAACTTCATAGGTAGCAGGTTTTATCCACACTTTACCAGCTGAAGTATGCAGAACTCTCCCTAGACACTGCAACATTGGAGACATGTCTGCATTGTCCTGCTAGCACTTGGACAGTTGCGTCATTCTGGGATACCTCCAGGATACTTGCTCTGGCTGTTTTTGCAAACAGTGTTCTTCTCTTGTGCTTCTGTGTGGATACTAAGGTATATTGTGCATTTTCAGGAAGTCATTTTGGAAGGGAGATAATGTGACTCCGTTACTGAACCCTCATTTCAGAGGAAGACAGCACGTATTATGCAGAAGTCCTGTGCATTCTCATCGTGTAGCATAAAGACCTATAGCATACGTCTATCACCTACAGCAAAAAGACCTCTTTTAACCTATATGTCTTGGGGAAATAAAAAATAAAGTTTAATCTGCTCAACAGTAAAAGCCCCAATATGTTAAGTACTATCACGATATTACAAACCAGGGTCTGTGGAGCAGATGGGGCAGCCCACATACCAGTTTATCTCATGGATTCTGCAAAATTGAGCAGATATGGCTGTCAACCTCATGCTTCGTATGTTCTCCTTATATCAGGTAGGCTATTCTTTTGTGACAGGGCAGGATTAAAAGAGTTCAAATCTCTGCTTGTAATGATTTTCTTGACTGATTTGTTAAGCTTTTTGCATCCACCAAAGGAAAATATGGGATCAAGCATGTTCGTCGGTTTCTCTCGTCATTGCATAAGTGCACAAGTGCAGTGATTCCTCTTAGGTACGAAGAACGGACTCTCCAGAAGCCATAAATCTGGTTGAATTCCTTCGCTGGCAGTTCATGTTTTCCTCACCTCACCTGTGTTGTTAATACTCTGTGTTTAAATATGAATGCTTACGGAAAGGCCTTTGAAATAGAAGGTGTTTATAATGCTTTCAGAGCTCTCTATGTGTGCTCAAATGATCATCATGCTGTGACCAGAACCTGAGCCAGGTTTTAAGCTCTTTCTGATCCTCCTTCTGTCTCCTCAGGACCTCACAATTCCAGAGTCAAGTACAGTGAAGAGAGTGATGACTGGAACAGTGGCTGGATTTAAATGGCCACCAAGTGTGAGCGAGGTGAGAAGCTTTACAGCATCTAGGATCTGAGTTTGTGGCAGCAAATCTAGAGCCTTTTGTCTGGCTGTAAAACAGTGCCGTCTTATCTTCTTATATCAGAGCATTCTGCAGCATAACAAAGCTGAACGATATCCCAGACAGTTCAGAAATATGCTAGGACGTGAGATTTTTGTCTCTCTGGAACTATTTGCAGATTCACACTTTACTTGCTGTACTAATTTTTACAATTCTTGTTTCAAAAGCATTTCTGGGACTGACTTCCCAAAACTGAAGGTGATGTGGATAGTCCCTCCCTGTCTGAATACTGTCATATGGGGTGGTTTAATTTGACTTCCTTCACAAGCAGCTTTTGAAAACTTTTCGATTTTGTTGAATAAATGAGTGATCAGTAAAGCAGAGTAAGAACAGTGTAATTCCAGGCTGGTATATACAAGTCTCACTGGGGAGATGAGGTACCTGGGCCTGCAGTCCTAGTTGCTGTTAGGATGAGTTTGCTTGGCATGTGACAATCTCCAGCCAATTTCCAGATTGCTATTTTATGGAATTCCTTGGAAGCTGGAAAATAAGTGTTTTCATTTCCTTGGGAGAGGAAGAAGTGGAATATGAATTTTCTTCCTCTTATGTTAATCTTGCTCGTATACTTCTTTGGTTTTGAGAATGAAACACAATGTAAACTACTTAATTGAAACAGGCTGCTTGTGACAGCTGATACATTTTATATTTTCCCCCTTATGCCATTGTTCTCATGCAGCTTAGGAGAGCAAGGGAATTGTGCTGTGGTCTCTCAGTGACTCTCTGGATTTATTTCTGAGGCTGTACTTTCTCTCTTTGTAGCCTGTGAAGGACAGTGATCCACACTTTCATCACTTCCTACTGAGCCAGACAGAGAAGGTAAGGATTGGAATCCTGCCCTTTGCTGGAACTGAATATAAGCGCATAAAGAGATCCAGAATTCTGTTCTTTGGGGGCTGGCAATTAGATTAGTTCAAGTACTTCCCGTTCAAGTACTTCCCAGCCTTAAGATTGAGAGTGATTTAGCATTAAGTACAGTGAACAATTTTAAGTAATTCAAAATTATCTAGCATTAGTTTTTAACAGATCTGGTGTAATAACTTGTGTAGAATAAACACTAATGGACAGGAAAAGCTTTTTTTGTGTTCAAAAATCCTGTTGTTTGATTGTTTTTGTCAGTTGTCCTATCAGTTTCTTCATCTGGATAGGCTTGTCAATTCACTGAATGTTGCAGGAAAACTTCCAGGACCAGAAAAGCTCCGTGTAAAATACAGCCAGTTTATCTCCCGAGAGTCAGAAGCCTTGCAGGATTTTATATTCAGCAGTGAACATCAGGAGGAAAAGGAAAGGTCAAATTAAACATAAAAGGATTTATATCTCGCTGAGGATCTGGGCAGAGCCAGAAGGACTAAGAGATGCTAACAGTTTTATCTAAACAAGCTCACAGTAAGCAGCATGGGGAGGAACAGCCTTTGCCTTAGCATTTGTTGAAAGCCACATGCCTTCTCACATGAACCAGAAGGTTTTGGTTCCACAGCTGCAGACATAATGTGCATAGATGTGAGGCTTCATGGCAGGCTTTAGAGAGCTTAATGTAGGAGTAGGGATGGCCTGGGCTCTGGTGCCTCCAGTGGAGCCTGTTGTAGGAACTACAGAAGGGAGTTTGCAGTGCCTCTGTTAGAAGACAGACTGAATTGCTGGGGCAGGGTGGGAAAGAACGATCTTAATATCTTGCAATATGTTTTAGGTTTTATTTTCTCCCCTTGAGGGAAGCCCCCGAGTTGTCCTGCTTTGAAGGTGGTGGTGATGGGTGGGTGAGCTGCCTATTTCTGTGGAACAAGGAAATGGTCTGTTTGCTCAGCAGAGTAAATCAGCACTGTCCTTCCCCTGAATGCTTTGTCTTCTCCATACAGCCAGCTGTCTGCTATCAAGCCATCACGAAGAAGCTGAAGGTTTGTGAAGAGGTAAAGCAAATCCTGGTTTTGATGGATTTTTTGTTGTTATGAGGTCTTGTAGTTCTTCCAGAGCTGTGCTTTATATTGTTTTTGTTATTATTTCCCTGCCCTCTCTTCCCCCCCCTCCCCCCACCCCACTCCCTCAGGAGACAGGATCCACGTCCATCCAGGCAGCAGACAGCACAGCAGTCAATGGCAGCATCACGCCTACAGACAAAAAGTAAGATCTCCAACACACTACAACCATTTCCCTTTCTGTCCTTCCTGGCTCACACATGCAGCCACTCTCCAGCTCGTCACTGAGAATGAATAAACCTAACATTGCCCTTCAACTGCACATTTCTTCTGTCCTTGTGTGGAACCGTTCTGGGGGGCAAGGTGGGAAGGAGACAGCTAAAAACAAAGGGGGCTGTAACAATACAAAATTCAGAATAAGTTCTACGTTGGATGCATCTGCAATTCAGTGTGTTTCTGCAAATTGCCCTTTTCAGTAGGTCCCACTGCAAGATGTTAGCAGTATTCCTGAGTGTTGTATGATGTAGGAAGATAAAAGGGGATCTGTCTCCGGTAGTTGACTGGGGTTGTTTAATCGCTCTCCTGAGCATGCAGAAGACAAGAGGAAGAGGGAGGTGTGTTCTCCCATCACAAGAACTTTGTTGTGTAGCACGTGAGCTTTCTGGTTTCTTCTAACACCCCTGTTCTCCTTTCTAGAGTGAGAGAAGCCTAACTTGAGTTTCCTGTTTTGCTCTGTAACTTCTGCTGTGTTCAAACTGAGTTCAGGCTACTCTTGCTGCTTGCTATTGGGACAGTTCTCATGGGATGTTAGTTCTCACCTGTACTGCAGGGGAGCAAAAATAACTGAAACTGTTCAGGTAAAACAGTCTCAGGAACATGCATCTCAGAGGTGGGTTGGGAAGGAAGGAATATCTCTGCTGGTTTAGAGACTTAAAAATAGGTAGACTTTATTTGGGTAATGTAAGGAGCCTGTAATGATTTGCTCTGCCATGTCTAAATTAGTTTGCTTGGAGAAAAGGCAGCATGGCTAGCTGGGAGAAGGCAGGTGGCTTGTGAAAGCCACAGCGCAGCTGTAGTGTGGCTAATTCTGCAGAATTAACAGCTGAATTTTCAGGTAGATTTCATTGCGAAGTTACCTTGGATGTAACTGAACGCTTCAGAATCTCTCTGAAAACTGTGGTGTTAGTGGGAAGCTGCATGATGGATAAAAGGGTTCTTGCAGCATTATCTGCAAAGGAATTCCTGTTGCGGGTGATTGTAGGGACTTGTTGGGATATTGTCTTTTTTATGAATGGAGGGATCAAAACTCTTTCCAGCTTGTGGGAGGAGGGGAAGACTCTTTTCTGGGACTGGTGCTGATCTATACTGGCCTTATACTTCGTTTCTTCCTTTCTTCCTGCCATTTCTTTCTGAAATGGCAGCTGTAGAGCAGGGACTAGGTCTTTGGTCTGGCATGATGCTTAGCCCAGTAGTCCTTGCTGGGCTTTATTAAAATAAAGATGGTAATGTACCATTCAATTATACAAGCAAGCATTGTATGTGTAACTTAGTTTTAAAATCAGAAGAATAATTAGAGAAGCACCTGCTCATTTCTAAATGTTACCGTTAACTTCAGTAAGGCAATGACTGGCAACAGAAAGCACACAAACAGGAATTATAGTAAACAAAAAAACTACACACAAACAAACCACCCCAAACAAACAAAAAAGAACCCTGATCATCCAAACCTTTAATATTTAGGTGATCTTCTGAAGCAGGCTAAAGACTTTTTTCAGGAAATTGTTAGAGATGCTTGGTAAGCAAAATAACATTCCAGCTTGCTTTTATATTATATTATAATATATTATATTATTTTATATTGTAACTGTGGCTGCAGTGGAACATGTTTGTTTGGGTATTTTTTCGCTGGTGGTGCTCCAGTTTGCTCTTCATCATTTCCAGCACCATGAGAAACTGACATTGATTGCTTTCTCTTGCATTAATGTTTATCTGCACCCTTAGGATAGGATTTCTGGGCCTTGGTCTGATGGGAAGTGGCATCGTCTCCAACTTGCTGAAGATGGGTCACACTGTCACTGTCTGGAACCGGACTGCTGAGAAGGTAGGCATGTGCTTAAACCTTTCCTAAACATTCAGTTACCCCCTGTATCTCATGGTATCCTCTGTCAGTGGTGCCTGAGAGAGGATGCCAAAGAAGCATGAGGATATGCTTGCCACTTTGTTCTGTCCCATTTCCTAGGTGCTTGTTGGTGGGCGTGTGTGACGAGGTGCAGCTGTGGTCTGTTCTAGTGTGGTTACTCTTATGTCACCAGTCCCACCCCACTGCCCTTTTGTGTGAGAGGAGAGAGTTGTCAGAAAAATTACAACCCTGTGTAATATATATCTGCTGAAGAATGGGATGTAACATGCTTCTGAAAATATTGCTGATGTGAAAAGCCATGTCAGTGGTGGTGCAGGGAGTTATTCCAGGAGATTGAGGTGCGGTAAGATGTACTGCTCAGCCGCAGGTTAGTCTACATCCACTGTGCTAGTCATGTTGTGGTAACCAGGGTTCTATCAAAGACCTCCTGTGTCATGAGACTTGGATGGAGAAAGGGCTTTATAGGGGTATCCAAATTGAAAATTGAGCTTATATTGCATTGCACTTATGTACTAGACAGTGTTATACTTTGTAGTGGAGGAGGAAAAGTAGGTAGCTGGGGGAGATGTGGTACTTGTAAGATGCTGTGGAATATCAAAGCAGGAAGGGCACTGTAGTTACTGTGTTAAAAGGGGATTAAAAGATTTATTTTTTCAAAAGCAAAACATGGCTGGTATGAGGGAGTAGGGTAAGAAGGAGCTAAGATTTTGAAGCAGCAGCTCACTGAAACACATCAGTCTCAGCTGTGCATATCCCTGTTTACTATCCAGTAACACATTTTGAGATGTCCTTTTACCAATTGTTTTCCCTAAATCTCCCTTTTTTCCCTAGTAATTTCATGTCAAACCCACAGCGTTCTTACCGTTTCACCTAAGAGTTTTGTTTCTTTGTGTCTTTCTTTCAAAGTTTTTCACCTGTTCTTCAGAAAAGCTGCAAAAGAGCCCTCTGTGTGTGTGTGTGCGTGCACGTGTAGACGAAGCAACAGAAGATGAAGTTGCTGTATAATTAACATGCCTGACTCATTTGGGGTTGTGTCTAGCAGTGGAGTTTTGCTGCAGTGGATTTTTTACAGCAAAAAAGAATCCATATGCTCTGTATTTAATTTGCCTTACCTTTGGACTTGTGCCTTTTGCAGTGTGATTTGTTCATCCAGGAGGGTGCACGTCTGGGAAGAACCCCTGCTGAAGTAGTCTCCACCTGTGACATCACCTTTGCCTGTGTATCAGATCCAAAAGCAGCAAAGGATGTAAGGATTAGCTCTTATTTTACCTCTGCTGGTTAGACTACAAGATGGCAGTCACTGAATGCCAGTTCTGATTCCTGCTAACCACGGTAGCCTGGGTCATTGTACATCCTGAGCAGTGCAGCTGTGTAAAAATAAATCTCCCCCCCAAAAAAAGCATTTTAAAAACTAAGTTTGAGGATAGGTTCTGATAACCCTCTTGGGGTCTGCCGCTGCAGTGCCAGGCTCAGCTGGACTCCTGCAGAACTGGGGTTTCTCTGCAGACACCCTATTGCTTTACCCCTCTTCTATTCTCCACAGCTGGTGCTTGGTCCAAGTGGAGTGTTGCAGGGGATTCGTCCGGGGAAGTGTTACGTGGATATGTCCACCGTGGATGCAGATACAGTCACAGAGCTGGCCCAGGTAATCACTGAACCGAGCCTCTTAACAGCTGTGATTCAGCAGCAGTTCTGCAGTTTGTGTTGCTTTAGGCACTTTATCACCTGTTGGTAATAAAACTGCTTCTAGAGATCCTAGGGCTTCTTTTGGGAGAGTCTCAAGTTCCAGGCAAACAAGACAAAATAGCATGTCAAATCTTGATCAGCAGTGTTGGATGAGATGTTCCCGGGTGATACCAGCAAAGCCTGTAGATTTGGCAGAGCTGTTACCTGGCACCAGTGCAAACAGACAGCCAAATTTTGATCCCTTAAGAAATATTTGTAGACAGGTTGGTATTCTGTAGCAAACTGGAGGGTAAAACCCTGTCTGGATTAATGACTGATAAAATTCATAATCTGCCTTGTTTAAATGCTCTGGTTGGGAGAAAGAAATGTCTTTGCATTTCATTCTATAGAAATATTATTATCGGTTTTCTGTAGAAGTGTTCTAATTACTTCTGCTACAGTATCTATGATTTCTTTTTGGCATCTTGATTGTTCCCCACTGCCCTAAGGCAGCACGTGTGGTTGCACGATGAAGGGAAGCTGGTTTTGGTGAAGTTTTAAGCAGACGTGTTGGTGATGCACTAGTGTGTAACACCAATTCGGAGATTGCAAATCACCCATATTAGTAAACCTCTGGTTGAAGAGATCTGTCTTTCCTCTCTGGGAAAGAAATATAGAGAAAATATAATGATCAGTCTTCTGGGATTTCCATGCCACGTATACACTTTCAGTATTGATCCTTTGGCTAGTATAGGGTGCCATGACTAAAGCACGTCATTTCAGCTGCCTAAAACGTACTCAGTAGTGATAAGTGCAGGAGGGTCTTGCTTGGGTATGAGGTCAACTTCTGGTCTTAAGCACCCTTTGCAGGATGCAGTGTCATACATCACATTAGTGCTTTTCTGTCCTTTTTAGATGTTGGAGCTATTGTTCTGCTTTAAATTCTGTCCTCAGGGGCAGGAATGCCCTAAATGATGTTCCTGCTGCTGTACATGCACAGCTAACCAGAGATGCTCTTCTCCTAGGTGATAGTGTCCCGAGGTGGTCGTTTTCTGGAAGCACCAGTCTCAGGAAACCAGCAGCTCTCTAATGATGGAATGCTTGTGATCCTGGCAGCTGGCGACAGGGGTTTATATGAGGACTGCAGCAGCTGTTTCCAAGCCATGGGAAAGACCTCTTTTTTCCTAGGTAATTGAAAGATGGAGGGCCTAAGTTTCTTAGTACAAGGATTGGGAATTTCAGCAAGAAGTCTGAGATGTATATGTCATTTTCTTTTCTCTTTGGGCAGTGGGAAATTGGCCTGCTTCTCTGGAATGTGGCAGTTTCAGAGCCTGCAGGCTAAGGTTTCTTTTTTAAATGCTGGCTCATTGTGGAGCATCTGTGGTGCTTTTGGCTTTAAATCATATTTTCTTATGATTTCTCCATTCTTTTGAGTTGGAAAATGGGAATACTTTCTGAAGTCTTTCAGGGGAACAGAGAGCTGCCGAGTGCTTGATGCCAAGAGTCTAGCAGTGTTACTTCTGTGTGGGCTGGGGAAGCAGGGCTGCTATTTCTCTTCTGGAGGAATCCCAGTGGTGTGTCTCACTCCCAGGTGAAGTAGGCAATGCTGCCAAGATGATGCTGATCGTGAACATGGTCCAAGGCAGCTTCATGGCAACAATAGCAGAAGGACTGACTTTGGCTCAAGTGACTGGCCAGTCCCAGCAGACCCTTCTGGATATCCTCAATCAGGGACAACTTGCCAGCATCTTCCTGGACCAGAAGTGCCAAAGTAAAGTTCTCTTACATTGTTTTCTTACAGGGCATTTTATACAATATAGAAGCTTTTCAGATGGTGGCAAAAAGTAGAAAATAACAGTCCTATCCTCATCAGCCTGGGATTATGGTTATTTTAAGCATTCTGGAAATAAAGAGCTGAGTTCCCATTCCTTCCCCTTCATAGCTAGGACTTCTGAGAATCTGAATTAGGACTGCTTAGGGCTTAAGTTCAGGTTTCATCAGGGCAGGGTAACAAGTAAAATGGAGGGCAAGCTGCTTAGAAATCTGAGCTCACTTTGTCAGTGGGCAGTAGTGACATCATCTGCCATGGCCAGATGAAGATAGAGAGTAGAGAAGAAACAGAAGAGCTAAAAGTAGTGATCAGCAATGGAAAGGGAGATTGGTGTTGAATTGCAGCCTCTTGCAGCATGGGCTTGGCTTACTTTTGTCGTGCTTACTTTTTGCATTGGTTCCTCTCAACAGATATCTTGCAAGGAAACTTTAAACCTGATTTCTACCTGAAATACATACAGAAGGATCTTAGATTAGCTATTGCACTGGGCGATTCTGTCAACCACCCAACTCCCATGGCAGCTGCTGCCAACGAGGTAAGAGTTGTTCAGTGTTCAGATGTGTTCTTCAGCGTTTATTCAAAAGAGCCATTTGTCAACCAGAGACACAGATCTGAGAATTACATCATCTCCAAAACAAGGGAACAGTGACTGAAATGTATTTTGACTAGGGTGGCATTGGGTTTGTTTTGACTGTAGAAACCCTTAGAATGTTACATCAGGAAATACAGAAAGACCTGGCATTTTCTGATCTGCACTTGGATTTGTTTGACATACTGTGCAGTTCTCTGGTTGCAGTGGTCAGAAAAGGAGTTTTTCTGCTGGGAAAAGGCTTTACACAAGAGCAGGCTCTGATCCTTTTCTGATTTCTCTTTAGGTCTATAAACGAGCAAAAGCATTGGACCAATCTGACAACGACATGTCCGCAGTGTACAGGGCCTACATCCATTAGGCTGCACCCTTCTTACTGTTCATACGATGATTATTGATTATTATTATTATTATTATGATACTGGGTTTTAACTCTGGACCAGTCCATCTCTGTCTTTCCATTTCCTTTTATACATAGACTTTGAGACCTGCCGTGGAGGCAGCTGCTGCTGTGAGCCTTCCAGTGTGGCGGGAGGGGGGAGGAGAGGGCTCGAATTGTTGCAGTCTAATTAGAAAAATCCATGCCATGCACTGACAGTCATGAGACGGAACAGCAGCAATTGTTCAGAAGCTCTGAGGCAATTCTGCCAGAAATCTGCTGCTTGGCTGCTTTCTTTTTCCTCTTTGTTTGCTAGTCCAAGATGCTGTTTCTAACAATCCCTTTTCTCTTTGCTGTGAAATAATGCAAATGTTGGACTCTCTGCATCAAGGGGACAGGGTGACATACATCCCATCTACCTGTGAACATCACTTGAGTCCTTGGTCCCAAGTAAGGTGAGGAGCATTCCTGCTAATTAGCCACTCTTGGAGAACAAAGCACCTCCCATGGAGGAGAAGGGCAGTTCCAGGGGGTAAGGGGAGTTGTGTGCAACACTGTCTTGATACTGTTTCTTTTTAAACTTCCACTTCCCCAGCACCTTGATGGAGGAATTCCTGTACTGTTAAAGACAACATATTGTATCCATGTCTTCCCCTGTATAGACAACTATAGCTTAGGGAACACAAACTGTACTGAAAATAGGAGAATGCTGATGTCAGTGAGGCTCCTGAAAGGTTTATCACAGCCTATCCAAAACATGATTGGAAAGTAACACGTTTGCATAGAAAACTGCAAGAGAAACATAGAGCCTATAAAACTGGGCTAGAGATTTTACTTGTTCCTGGCCTTAGCTTATGTTATGTTACTACTTGCTTCTTTTTTAACCCTTGTAGTCAATAATTACAAAGGTGTCTTGGATTATAGCAGTGTCACAAGCAGAGTGGCAAGTCTGAAAGGGGAGAGAAGAATGATCCAAGAGATTGAAATTCCTGAGCTCCTTTCCACACTCTCTGGCCTTTGCATGGTTGTCACATCTCTCAGCCAGTTTACCCATCTATAAAAGTGGGTGATGGTTACCTACCTCACAGGGACACTTTTGTGTACTGACTAGTGATCTTTATACACGTCAGATTTTCCATACATGTTCTTAGTGTTAATACTTTGGGTACAAGCTAGCACAGCATGAGCCTTCTGTATCTGTGACTTTGCTTGTGGCCAGATACCAACTTCTAGAAAGACCAGTAACTGAAATTGGAGAGGCTAAGACCACTGTTGAGCTTGAGTCTAGAGATGGGCAACATGAACTGCAGATGCCAAGGCGAGAGATCAGAGATGCTCTCAGTGTAGACAGCAGAGCAGCCCAGAGTCCAAAGGATGCCTGTCGCTAAAAATGCACAGAGTGTGGCTTGGTTTTCTGGTTTGGGTTTTTTTTTCCCAATTCTCAGTATTAGCCTTTTGGGAGTGTTCTTGCATTTTAAATTTAAGTGTTAGAAAAATGCCAGTGAGAAACTTTGGCCAAAATCACTTCTTAGTGGTACAATCTCCTTCCTCCCTTGGGCTGGGATTCTGAAAGGAAAGAAGACAAATTCAAATTAGGCTGTGTTCCTGACATCTGCCCCTGCCACCTTGGTTTTTTTTTCTAGGAACTTAATGGCTGCGTACAGAAATTTCCCCTGGGTTAGGATTTCTTACCAGTTCTGCTTTGTGCAGCATGTGTGTATGGTTCAGGGGCAGCTTGTTAAGGAACAGAGTGTCAGATACTCATTTTGAATCACAACATTTAATGCCTCATGCTGTAAATGTTACTTTGAGTATTTCACCTCCTGTGATGACTGTTCTTGTGGGCTAATGCTGTATTCTGCATTATTTACATCCTGTGGTGAACACCTGGCAACAGAGCTGTCAGACCTCACTGCCTCTTGGCCACTGTGTATATGGGTGATGGTAGTTCTACACCTGTGTTCCTTTGGCAATGCTACTGCCATCCTGCATGTAGGTATTCACAATAAAGGCACATAAAATTGCCAGGATAGCTAGCCATTGACCTGCTTTCGCACACTGTTCTTCTCCACCCAGAACTCCACTGTTAACATCTGAAGTCCTTAATTAAACACGCCACAGTAAAGAAATGTCTCATACACATTATGCATTGAGGGCATCTGAGGGAAATAGTGGGTTTGAGGGCAGGAGATGAGACTACAGGAAAAAATCTTTTGGGAGGAAGGTACTGTCCCATGTGCAGCTGAGGGTGAACTGTGCTGAGCCGGTTCAGTGGTGTCCCCCACCTGTCCCTGCCCTCTTGGGCCAGAGTGAAGGTGAATGGCTGTGAGCAAAGGTAATAGAGGATCTTTGTTGGTTTGTGGTGCCTCTGGATACAGAGACAATGCCTAAGGAGTTCTCGAGTCCTGTGACAGGTATTTAATAGTGAATTCAAAGAACCATTCCCTAGGCAGCTCACTGCTGCAGGGTTTGTTTCTAGAAATACTGTAGTTCCCAGAACAGAGATGGTTATTTCTGTGGGAGTGGCAGAAGTGGACTAGTTCAACACTGTAATTTATCCTGGGAAGTTCTGACTGCAGCTTTCAGCCAATGTAGGTGGCTGTAGAGTGGCTGCAGTGCTGCCTGCACAGCTGTACAGTCCCAGGTGTGCCCAGGAGGAGACCAAGACAATGTGGCTGTGAAGAGGAGGGATGGAAATGGGGGAATCTGGACTGTTCCAGATGCCAGTTGAGATTGCTGTCAGTCTCACTCAGATTCTTGTATTTATGTCTGTAGCCTCTGAACATGGATTTCAATCTGTTCCTAGGCCTGAGATTTGGGGGAGGGAAATGGGGGAAGCAGTGGATTGAGAGACGCTCTAATAAAACTGGCTAGTCAATGTTGTCCTAATATTGTTGACAATTCTGTAAAGTTTCTTTTTATGAGGATTTGTTTTAGCAATTTGCTTTTTTTTTTTGACTCCCTTCTTTTTAAAGAGAAAATGTGACACTTGTGAAAAGCTTCTAAGAAAAGCAGTTTCCTTTTTCCTTGATGATAGATCCTGTAGTTCATTAAGGTTGTGAATTTTTATTTTCCTGCCTTGTTTTTAATTAACATTGTCATTCAGAATAGAATGTGTGAAAATGTTTAAATGGCAACGATTTTTTTTTTTTTGGTGCAATTAACAAAGCTACTGGCAAAAAGAATAAAACCTTTCTTGGTAATACAGTGTTCTTGTGGCATTTTCTAAAGCCTGTCAGCTGTCTTGGGGCATTAAGGAAATATGCGTTCTCAGAACATGAGAAACTCAGAGGTGCTGAAAACCAAGTAATCCTGAGAGCACTTCAGTCATTGCTGAAGGCTGGAACTGTCAGTGAGGCATTACAGAGGATGAGTGTGGACAAATTCCAGGCTCTCTGTGCAGAGGGCTGGATGCATCTGGGATGAGAGGAGGATGCTTGGTTTTAATGTTCTGGTGTTGATGACAACTTGTGTTAGGTTTTGGGCTGGGGTATCCATCCTTCTGGCATTTGGGTTTTTTTGAGCACTAAGTCTTGTGAGCAGCCTGCTCCGGTGGAAGATTCCTGTCCATCGCAGGAACCAGATGAGCATTAAGGTTCCTCTCAACTGCATCCTATGATTCTGTGAAAACGAACTCAGCAGTGAGTTGGGTATTCTAAGAATGATCCTTAACTGAAACGTTTGCAAGCTTTGGAATACTGCTTGTGGATAATCAGACAGTTGGGCAGCAGTCGCTCTTCCTGCCCTGAGGCATGAGGATGGAATGAAGCGTGGGTTTCCCGTGCAGTCAGTTAGAGGTGCTTGAGGAAGCACTCCTTTTGAGCACTGTCATTACAAGCAACAGATAGAAAGTAGAGAGCTGAGCTTGCAGCAGGAAGTGGTGCTGTTGGAAGATCTCCTTGCCCTGGGCATGAAGGATCATTCCCATCTCCCACCCCACAGGGGCTGGTGTGGTGAAGGGGCCGTGCCCGCACGTCTCGCTCGCAGTACAGCCGATGGTGAAAGGGAACTCACCGACTTCCGTGCACAGATGTCACTGCCAAGATAAATGTATTTATTTTGAGAAGTGATGAGACTTGACGTCTTCACTCATTTCTGAGTATTCTCACAGGCAGCTCGGTTTGATCCTCGCCGATCTGCGCTGTGCTGGGGGCCGGCAGGTCTGACCCAGGCTCGGGGGTGTGCGGGTCCATGGTCCCACCCTGTCTGACGTCACCCGCAGGGCTCCGCCCCGCGCGGTGGCGGCGGAAGCGGCGCTGCCCAATCACGCGCTGCAGGGTGGTGCGCGCGGGGTGTCGGGGGCGGGGCTGGCGGGGTCACTGCTGTCGGGATGGCGGCGGCGATGGCGAGCCGCGGGGAGCGGGCGGTGCTGGTGAGTCGGGCGCGCGGCGGGGCCAGGGGGAGCGACAGCGGCCTGTCCCCGTGCACGCCAGAACTGCCGGGCCCCCGCAGGCTCGTTCTGTCCGCTCGGGCGGGGAGCCGCGGAATGGCGGCAAGGCCGTCCCCTGCCCCTGGGTCCGGGTCGAGCGCTGTGCGGGGGCCGCCCGGGCCCGGCCGTAGAGCAGCTGCCCTGACTAGAGGCGCTGCTCAGGTTCCGGCCGTGCTGTCGGGTCAGGCTTTCGGACCGACGCCCGGGCCCCGTCGTCGCGTGGCTCGGAGGCCTCAGCTTCCTACCGTCTCGCCCGCCAGCGGCGCCCGGGTCTCTCTGCCCTCGGCGCCGCTCCTCCAGTGGACCTGGTGCGGTGAGGTGGCGAGGCCGGGGCCGACCTGTGCTCCCGGCACTCCTTGAATGTGCCCTTTGACCTTGGCGTCCCGCTGATCGGCCCCGCACATGGCGGGTGCCCGAGCCGCCCTAGTGACCTGGTAGCACTGCGGCCTCCCCGGAACAGGAGCTCCGAGGAGGAGTGAAATCTGCGGTCTGGAGAATGGGTTCGGTGATCCATCGGTCTGGGTGGAAAGCCACATAGGAAAGCAGATTTTTCTAATGTCATATGGTTTAGAAGAGTATGACCAGCGTTCCCCAAAAATACAACTGTGCAGTGCACAGATGTGCACGAACTTGACTTAGTCCAAAATTTATGGGCAGGGGAAGGGAGATTTTTTGCTGTGACTAGAGAGAAGAAAGACACCAGTGGGGATTTTGAGTAGAAACACCTACGTGGTGCTGGTGGGTGTTGGAGGTACTAAAGGCTTCTCCTGCACCCATGGAATGACTGTTCCTTTGGGAACCTGGAGAAGGGCAAGCATTACAGAGTGAAAGAGCTGCAGATCCATCTTCTCTCTGGTGATCAGTGACGGGACCCAGGGAACAGCATGGACCTCTGTCAGGTGAGGTTTAGGCTGGATATTTGGAAAAGTTTCTTCACCCAGAGGATGGTCAGGCACTGGAATAGGTTTCCCAGGGCAGTGGTCACAGTACTCTGCCTGATAACCTTCAAGGAGTGTTTTGACAGCTCTCTCAAGCACATGGTAGAATTCTTGGGGCTGTCCTGTGCAGAGCCCACACTTGGACTTGATGATCCTTGGGTGTACCTTCCAGTTAAGGATATTCTATGATCAGTATAATTCCCAGAAACCCAAAACAGGATTAAAGGGTCGAAGTCAGTGGTCCTGCACCAAAACTGCTTTGAAGGATAACAGGGAATCCTGCCTGGCTTTGTTGTGTGTGCCTGCCTTGGATAAATGTTTGCTGAAACAAACCTGACTTTGTCCTACTGGTTGCTGAGATAACTCTTGCATAAGGTGATGACACATCAGTGGGGGGTTGCATTCATCATGGTGAACAGGAACAGTCTAGCAGAGAAACCACATGCCTAAAGTTCTGAGTTGACCATACCTTTCCTATTTTTTCTATGGGCAATCTGCTCAGAACTCTCCCCATGGAAAAATTCTCTTTTCTTGCACGATGACAAGTGGCAATGTCTTCTTTGTCCCATGCTTACTTCTGTTCCCCACTTCTTTGAAGATCTGCATGGGGTTACAGGGTTTAACAGGAACATTAGCTGTGCTTTGAGGGTCTGCTTTATACAGGCTTCTCTGTGGCAGCAACCGATGGAGGCTGAAGGCAGGGAGTCATCAGATCCAAACTTGTTCGTTACTGAATTTGGCCCAGTGGTTGGGAGTCCCCAGCCTGTGTCCTCCCCACTCTCTTTTCAGTTTAACTTGGTTTGGTTTTAGACTGCTATTGCTTGGGGAAATGCTGGGGGTGGGGGGTGGGAGATGCTCATTGTAGTTTTTACCTTTGTTTCTCACCACCTAATTAGCAACAAATTTGTTTGCAAGTTGATTCAGTTTTGCCATTGCCAGGAGTTGGTAATGGATCTCCCTAGCTTTACCTTGGCTCATGATCTTATTTCCTCCCCTGACCCATTGAGGAAGGGGCAGTGAGGGAGGCTGGGTAGGTGTCTGGCAGCCAGGTGAGTCCATCCCAACAGCTTAAAAAGATGCCCTAGGTTTTGAAGCAGCAGGATTTTTACTTTGCTCTGAAATTCGCATTCAATTCTAGATTTTTTGGTACAGTGCTTTGTGTGAATGTTGCTTTCTTAAAGAAAGAGCAAGAATGAAGACAGTTCATTGGACTGGAGTGGAGATGTGGAGACTGAGGTGTTTCAACAGATCAGGAAGAAATCTTTTGTTCTCCTTTATTTAAACAGCATGGAAACAGCACTACACTTAGAACTTATATAGTTTTCTTACTATATAAACTTATATATAGTTTTCTTTTCTTGCTTCTGGTGTTTGATGTCTAATGATTCCACTGCTATCTTCCCATGACATAGGAAGAAGAATTTAAATGGCTTTTACAAGAAGAGGTCCATGCTGTTTTAAGACAGCTGCAGGATATTTTGAAGGTGAGGTTAATTTTGTCTGGTTTTCTTTATTGTGGCTTTGATTGACCTTCTGTGTAAGAAATGGTGATGGGTTTTCCCTGGAGGAAAAAATTCTTGGTACAGGCTGCACAGAAAGTCATCCATGCTTGTCCAATTCTATCCCTAGTGCTTACTTGCTCTGTGCTCTTAAGGACTCCCAGTAAAACTGATTTCCCCAAGATTGCTCTGTTCTTGATGCTCTGCTAAGAGCAGCTTTGAAAAGGCACTTGGAGGCAGCCAGACTTATCTACCAGGCATTTGCCTGAGGTATGAATATTTTCTGGAACAGAATCTGGATCTGCCTGTAACTCTGACGTGCTGGTGGAAGCAAGCAACATGGCCTTTAGCTGACAGTTGCTATTTGTGCAGTAATTACAAACATGCACTCTCCTTGTTCAAAATCATCCTTTCCTTGACATGTCCACTCCTCTGCTGGTACCTGCCCCTTTCAGATTCCTGATCTGTTCAGCTGAAGCAGATGGGCAGCACTTTTCTCATCTTTCTCCAGCCTGAGCATGCACTGCAGGGTTGACTCTTTCCAAGCAGCCGATGGGAAACTGGCCAAAGGGACATGTGTGCACCAAGAATGCACCACGTGTCTGCTGGGTCAGTGTTCAACAGGACCAGCCCCTTAACACTTTGTGGTTTTGGGAGGTTATAGAGTGATGGAAGAATAGGGCCAAGAATGTGGAGGTGAGGGACAAGTGCCGGAGGAGGTAAGAGTGGTGTAGTGCTGACTCAGAATCCCAGAACTGGAGTCAGTAGCAGGTGACAATAGACTACAATATCTGTGTATATAGTACCCGTTTTGAAGAATTTATTGTTTTAAGGATGAAGTGTGTAAAGGGCAGTCACCAGCCAGGATAACCAGGTGGAGGGCTGGTTTTCACTCCAGACTTCCTTCTTATGTAAGGATCAGCTGTGATAAGGGGAGGCACCATGGTGCTTGAGGTTGTGCAGAGCTGAGCTGTCAGGTGCTGCTCCTTCTGTGGGCAGCTTGGAGATCCTGCTGGCACTACCCAGCTCTAGAGTGTGGGAATTCCAAATGCCTTTCGCTATGGGTTGCATGTGCTGAGCCTTCTGGGATGCACTGGTCCTGCAATAGAGTGAAATCCAAGTGCTCTAATTCGTGGACTTCAGGAGGCTGGCAGAAGCGACTGCTACATATTCAGCCACTTGCTGGTGTCCACATTATCTTTGTTCCTGGCTCATGGTGTGCTGGGCCCAGACAGATGCTCCAGCACTCACTGTGTTCTCTCTTGCGCAGGAGGCCTCCCACCGCTTTGCCCTGCCCATCAGTGGCTCAGGAGGAGCTGTCAAGCAGGAAAACTTCGTACTAAGCACATCAGGGTAAGTGGTGGTGGTCAGCGGGTCACTTGTCTTGCAGCAAAGGGTGCAGGTCCTGGAGGATCTGTGGTGAAGGGCTTTGCAGAAGCCCTGGCATAGTGTGTTTTCTTTAATAGGAGATTTTGCCTTAAGGAAAACAAGCTCTCGTGGGAGGTGAAGGTAACAGTCTGTAGCTGTGTTCCAGGACTGCCTGAGCCAGCCTCGTGCCATTTCCTGCTGACACCTATAACTTAGTCCCTGATTCCTGACCACATGCTCATGTGTTACCTCAGTGCTGTGGGCAGTTTGCCAAGGGACATTTTTCTGATTATGACACAAGGAGTTGCAGTTACAAGACCCAGATTCTGCTCTTGGCTCAGTTTCTGACCCTGACAGTGGAGAAATCTTAACCTTTGTCCTAATCTCCCTAAAATAACAACAGTAAATCTCCTTCACACAAAGCAAACTGAGGCTTTTGCAGAAAGTGCTATAGATGTGCAGTTCTTTTGAAATTGATATCCATTTTCTGATCTTCAATGTATCTCTTGGGCTCAGTGGCTGCTGTGGCAGAGGTCACAAGCTTGTCACAAAGCAGTTCACCTTAGTCCTTAGGAATGTCACAACATTGCAAGGAATCATGCAGTAATTCTGTACTAAGTTTGAAAGCTATCTTCTTCAGATCTTAGTTAAACTTAATTTAGTTTTCATTTATTGTTGTTGTAAGGTGGATCTTGCAGTGTTGAGGAGTCTCTAATCTAGTAAAATGTAAGGTATGGCCCAACAAGGTGCTTCAGTCTTCTCCTCACACTGTTCATTGTAGATGTGAGTCATCTTGCAGGACCTTTCAAAGGGTTTGGGGTGTGGGGTTTTTATTTATTTAAGGTTGTGGGCTTTTACTTATTTAGGGTCTGTTTTCTTGGAATGGGGTGTGGTTTGTAGCTTTCAACTCCTGTAGGAATCACCTGACACTCCAGTGTCAGTCATTAATTTATTGTCCTGTGTTTGTGCCTGCTAGAGCTGTTTATAACAGCAACCAAATCGTTGACAGGTGATAAATGGAATAAAAATGGGATCAAAAATGAAGGTAATATTTTAGGGGGAGCAGTTAAGGTCAGGTGGCCTATAAAGAATATGACAGGAGTTTACCACAGGCCAAGAACTGGGGACTTGAAAGTGTGTGTTGTGTTCAGCTACTGGGCAGGAGTAGTGTTCAGACCCTGGGCTGAACACTAAATAAAGGAGAACAAAAGAAGGAACCATGCTGGCTACACAGGACGAGGATGGGAGGTGTTAGGTTGGCAGTTGATAGGTGCCTTTTGTGACTTACGTTGTCCAGATGTTTACTCTCATTCCAGCACAGACCAGGTGAAAGGCGTGATGACGCTGCAGGGAGATGCACTGTGTCAAGCTGTGAGTACTTGCCACACTTCTTGCTTTCTTCTGCAAGGAGTGGGTGTCATCCTTATCACCCTTTGATCACCTCAATGATGGAGGTCACCATGGTTATGTGTTATCTATGATCAGTGTTCTTTGTCAGTCCTCCCGAGTGGGCCTAGATGTTTCAGCAACCATTGAAATTTGTCAAGATCCAGCATCTGACACCCCCTCCTACCACCACCATATGGTGGTGAGTGCTGGAGTCAACTTCCATGGGGATTCCTTGCCTTTACCACCTTTGTTGTGTAATAACAAGTTTCCTTGGGGGCCTTCTGGGCTGAGGTCGTGTGTCCTCCCTGGATCCTGATTCATTCAATGCCTTTCAACCTATTCTTTGTATTAATATCATCCTGTGGAAGCACTGTGGTTCTGGCTGTGCCAGGGCTGCAGAAGGCAGTTTGCCAAGATGGTCCAGAAGAATGTCATGCGACTGCCAGCCCCCTTGCATATAGGCATTTCTTGCTCTCATGTGTTTGTATTTTCTTCAAGGATGTTAATCTGAAAATGCCCAGAAACAATCAGCTCCTGCATTTTGCATTCCGGGAAGACAAGCAGTGGAAATTGCAGCAGGTACCTGTTGGCTCCAGATGCCTACCCATCCATAGCCTCAGTGCTCTCTGAGCAGTAACTTTAGTCTTTCAGAGAGACTGTTATGTCCATTCCACATGAGCTACAGTGGTAAAAGCTGAAGGAAGGAAACAGGTGCAATTAAATGAGTTAATTTCAGTTGGGGTGCCTGGGTGGGCTCATTCCAGACACAGCAGTTGATCTGAAGGCTGTCTGCATAGCAGTCATGCTCCTTTAAAGGAGTGCCTGAGATGCCTGTGCAGGACTGTCCCGTGTCACCCCAGGTTAGCAGGGTAAAGAGCAGCTTCAGGGGCTTTAAATAGCTTGCTCTCATTCTCTTGTAGATGCATTTGTTTACACTGAAAACAAATTACTGTGTTCCAGTAGCATGTCTGAGTTCCCTCAGGTAAGGAGTTAAAAGAATGCAGCTATCCAGAACCAGAATCTCTTTCCCATAATTTTGCTGGGATATACCTGATTTCAGGACCTGACCTAGCATCTGAAGACATAGTTTGCCTCAATTACTTTGTCACAGCTGAGTAGGTTGGAAGATGTATTCAATGTGTTTCCCTGTGCTGTAACTCAGGTTTTTCTAGGTGATGAGTGCATTTGGCATTGAGTGCAGTTCCCAACGCCTGCTTTAGCAGTGAAAGCTCTACCTAGTAACTTTGTAGAAGTCTAGAAAATTGTGTACTTGAATGCTAATGCCAAACTTGACTGAGTTTGTTTATGCCTTGCTACAAAGCAAAGAAGTTTTTGTGATGACACTCAGCAGTGCCTCGGGTTTTGTGGCTGTTTTGTACTTCTGCCTCGTTGATAGACTTCTACCAGCTTTTATGGAAAACACCTTCCTTTATTTACTTGCGTTCTGTGTTCTAATGTTGTTCAGATATGGAGTGTGAGTGCCTAAAGGACTGAGGGCAGAAGCATTTAAAGTGGTTATATGGTGCTCTTTGGCCTGTCTGAATTAAAAATTACCATCTCAAAGGATCGTAATTGTCTTCCCTTAATGAGCAATATCAGCTGGAGTTTATTTCTCTGTACAAAGTGAAGTCATGGGTAAGAAGGTGTAGCATAGGCATGTTTTTGAGGAACACAAGTGCAGGCACATAAATTTTGAGGAAGTTGATTAAAAAACAGCAAAATCAAGGGGGAATATGAATGAAGCAAATCATAACAGCAGGGTTGGCATTGCTTGGTTTGGTAATGCTGCCAGGAACAGTTTAGCTTGCTCAGAAGCCTGTGGGAGATGTAAAGGCTGGAGGTGATGTTGTTTGGAGATGCCCGAGTACCTGCAGAGACTCTCTGCAGTCTGACTGTGGACTTAGCATTCTCATTCCTCTCTGTAGCCTCCAGTGCAAGTGCTTTCTAAAAGCAGGGCTGTTCTGTATTCCCTGACCTGTGCATTAGAAGGAAACAGAGCCAGGGAGGCTTTACAAGGATATGGAGCTGGGAGCTGAGATTGCTGGAGGGCATTGTAGATATATCAAACTACAAGTACCCTAAGCTGTGTTGCCCGTCTCCCAGCAGGCACTTCTCATACAAGTTTCTCTGCTTACTATTCCATTTGCACCCTCTGATTTACTCCTCAGGCTTGTTTTTCCATTTTTGGGCTGCTGCCTGAAATTGAACACAAGTCAGTTTCTCCCAGGGCCATTGTCTTCCTCTGGTTTGTCCTTGCTTCTGTGAAAGCAAGAACCTATCAACCTTAATTTGATAACTGTGTTCCTCTTGCTTGAAAAGAACTCAAGTCATCTGTGTCCTGAGTCTGGTCTGGTCCCACACAATGGCATAGCTCCTTGATGCTGGAGAGAACTCTCAATCCCAACAATTTTACTTTAAAAGGACTCTGGGATACCACTTGAGACACTGTATTAGAAATCAGTGATTGCTGCTCATCAGTGTTGTTGGTTTTAGTTCTAATAGGATTAAGACATTGTTCATGGTTTTAGAGCTGACGTGCTGACATACAATGCTGTATGCCATTAGCAGTGAGAATTCCTACCAAGCAGTCATGGTCAGAGTGCTCCCAGGATGAGAGTGCCTGATGTCATTTCAGGACAGCAACAATATTTGCACTGACAGTCCAGGTTGTAGGTATCAGAGTGTTCTGCATCTCCAGTCCGTGAGTGGAGAACCCAGTAATGCTTCTGGGCAGCAGTAGTAGGTTTGTGTTAGAGAGTGTCTGACATTTAGACATGGCATTAACATTCGAGAAGACACCATTCTTAAAAGTCAGTGAGATAACTGGGAAAACCTTTACTTTCCAGCATGTGTTATTACAGAGTGTTTCTTTCATAGGGCTGCATTTGTACCTTTGCAGATCCAGGATGCTAGAAACCATGTGAACCAAGCCATTTACCTGCTTATGAACAGAGATGTGAATTACCAGTTCAAAACAGGCTTGGAAGTGCTCAAGGTGAGAAGAAAGTCCCTGCTGCTTGGGTAGAAACATGCATTATTTTTCCCTCCATTTGTTGTTTTAAACACAATTAATGCACATTACTGTCTGAATCTCTTAGTGGAAACGGACTTCACAGCTGTACCCATATGGACCTGTGTCAAAAAGTGTCCATGTGACCTCATATTTTATATGAATCTATACTAGTTTAGCATTAGTAACAGGGCTGTACATCCTGGTGAACAATAATCTGAGCAGTTGGTGCCCTGTTACACACCAGTGATAATCTGGGAGGATCTTGATCTTCTGTGGATGATGTTGTTGCATAATTTACGCTCTTTGTTGATCAGTGCTGCTGGCGAAAACAGCAGTGAGGCAGCCATCAACAAACAGAAGATGACAGTACTCGTGATTTTTGAAAATCTGAAAGTGACTTCTCTCTTGCCGGTAGTATTTGCTGGCATCTAATACAGAGTAGCTGCTGCTGCATGACAGTGAATCCCAACCTTCTGCTTGGAAATGCTCTCTGAAGGCACCAGAATTTCGGTTTGCTCATTAGAATTCATCACAAAATCAAACATGAGAAAACTAAACCTGTTTAGTTTCCATATGGGCAAGGGCTGCTCATAGATAGAAGCTAGGTAATAAAACTATTTCCTTTTACTTTCAGGTGGAAGTAGGGGGAGATATTAATCATAATACAAAATGCCTTCATCTTAGCAGTCTGAGCTAAGATGAGCTCTGTAACAGACATATGTTGCTTCCCCCTTTTTTTCTGGAAGTTTGCCTGAATAAAGCCTTTGAACTGTGGTTTCTGGCAGGATTGGCCTCAAAATGAGCTCGTTCTTTTTTCTACTCCCTCTCTCATAGCTAGTTACGAACAGGGGGAGCCCATTCAGCAGTTGTACCTGTGATGTGGGAGTGGGGAGACCAAGAATGCAGCTTGTGTTTTTTTCCTTAATGCCTGTTCTTCTGAAGAGCCCATGATAAGTTTGTTGATGCTTCTGTGGCATCAGTAATTGATCTTATGTTGCCTTGGTATTCTTGTCATGAATAGCTGTTCTCTCATCAGTCACTGGTCTTGAACACTCCTGATCTGTGTAGCAAGCCAGATAGCTGCTAATATGAGTCAATGGCAAAGAGGCAGGAAGGATCTTTGTTTGGGGTCCATGGAGATGTTCATTCCAGTCATACACATGGATTGTCCTGGGACAAAGACAAGACTCATGGGAAGGGTCCAAGTTTAAATATGGGTGAGGTGGGGGCGGAGAGAGCATCAGGGACCAATTGTTTGGGGGCAGGAGGCAGTGCACAGGCAGGGTTAGGGTATAGGAACCAATAGGGGAACAGGGGGGGAGTGACAGGGACGAGGGGCTGTGGACCAACCCGGGAAGCAGAATTGGGGTACATTAGCATAATAGAACAGGATATCCTGTGAGACAAGCCTCTTGTGTCTCCCTGTCTTGGGGAATGCTTCCTAGGGGGTCTTGGGGGACCCTTTTGTGGCAGGCTCACCAGCCTCCACAGACCTGTTGCATAAGTCTCTAATGGTGGCAACAGTTAAACTGCATTTATGTGGGAGCCAGCCCTTCCCAATAAGTTCCTGAATTCTTGGAAGGGTGAGGAGTGGTGGTGATTGTTGATTTAACAATTGCAGAAGGCTGTAGGATTCTCCAGCACACTGTTCAGAGCTGTCCAGGAGTCACACTCAGCAGTGGTTCTGTACATTATCTTGTAGCTTATGGATGCTGTGATGTTGCAGCTCTCCAGAGCCCGAAATCGGTTGACCACTCCTGCCACTCTGACACTACCAGAAATTGCCTCCAGTGGTCTCACAGTAAGTATATGGTGGTGTAGACCTCTATACAGGTCTGGCAGCCTGAACAGTTTGGATACCGGGCTGCATCCCGGTGAAGTGTCTCCTGAGGCAGAACTGAAGCAAGGGCAAATCCTGAGTGGTTTTGGCTGCTCTGTGTCTTCCTGTGGCAATGCAGATGACTTGGGCATGAGGACTCTGGTTCTCTGAGAGTAAGTTCTGTTCTCTGCCCAAGAGTCTTGTCCAGGGATGATTTGCCCTTGCTCCATTCTCTGTTGTCACTGTCATGCACATACCATTTGATCAAGGGCAGCAGGAGCAACAACCATTGCCTGCAGCTGCTCCATCTTTGTTTCTCTCCTAATGTGGGGGTTTTTTTGCCATGGGGTAATTGTAGTGTGGCTTGGGAAAAGGGAATGATTTCCCAGCATTAGAAATTATGATCTTTTTACTGACAAAGAAACTAATTTTCTTGCCAGAAAATGTTCACCCCTACGCTGCCTCCAGACATCCTTGTGAATTTCTATATTAACCTGAACAAGCTGTGCCTCACTATCTACCAGCTCCACGTGCTGCAGCCCAGCACAACAAAGGTGATGCCTGCTATCTCCTGCGCCTTGTTTAGTTTCCTCTCCTTGCATCCCACTGTGAGGAGGAGATTGTACTGCTACCCAATGCAATATTACGTTCATAAGATAATACAGAAATTAGTTCAGCTGGTGCTAAGTGTCTGTGTTTAGGTCTGCTACACACAGAGCACTGGCTCTAAATCTGGTTTGGGGCATGGCTCCTTATCCCAGAACATACCAGTGCTCTGGAGTAAGCCATTTTTTACCAAGTGTTTTAAATATAGTTTGATGATTCTGTGTAATTTTGGAAGGGCATAGTAATATTAATCCAGTTTACATCAAAGTAGCATCTTGGGTTTCTTGAATAGAGTTTTGATGGCTACTTTCCTGCTTCACCTGTTGCATGGGTCAACTTGATGTCCTGTAAAAACAGCATTAAATTATTAAGCTTTATGAAGTGCAGTCCTTCCATAAGGAAGATTTTCCTAAAAATCTATATTTTGTTTTCCTTCTGGATCTTCTCATCTTATTTCTGTAGTGATAACATTTGTAGCTACATTGAACTTAACCAATGTGTAAAATTTCTGTCATGAAGGAGCAGGAAAGGTTCTAACAAAAGGGATTCTATATCGATGGAGTGTCCAGGCAAACAGTCTTCTCTAGGTGTTTCTTGATGTCAGGCTACTGAAAGTGTAAACTTAAATCTCTTTCTTCTAAGTGGTTTGTTTACTGCATCAAAATCCTAATGACCTTTTCCTTCTCTAGAACTTCAAGCCTGCTGGAGGGTCTGTTTTGCACAACCCTGGGGCCATGTTGTAAGTACAGTCACTACAGGGGTAGTGTACCTGGATAACAGGTGTTTGTATGTCTGGAGGGTGAAATCCAAACAGCTGTGCGCAGTTTCCATTGTAGCATCTCTGAAGTGGAGACACTGGACTGAGTCACTTGCTGTGCCTGTGAATGCTCTGTTGTGTCTCTTTGATTACTTGGTCCTAAAGGCCAAAATATGTGAATTTCCAGGATTCAGCCCATCTATACAGTGTTTATCTAGAGTTTATCTAGAGATGAGACCTTACAACCAAAATGAGTGTTTGGATATTTGCATTGTCAACTGCATTCCCTGCCTCTGTACCTGTCCGGAATGAGGTGAAGTTCCTACCTTAACCCTTTAGCTTAACTCTACATCTGATCAGAGGTAGTCTGAGTGTTTGCATTCTGTAACTTTGCGGGGTGCTGATTTAAATGTGATAGAAATCATCATAATCTCTCCCATGGGAATGTAGGACAGTTGAGTTGTGTTCTGTGCTGTTGTGTGTGAAGCTGTGCTCTTTTCCCCCCCTCCCCACTCCAGTGAGTTTGGCAGCCAGCGATATGAAGTCAGCCATGTCCATAAAGTGGAATGTGTTGTCCCGTGGTTAAATGATGCCCTTGTCTTCTTCACAGTTTCACTGCAGCTTTGCCAGCAACTGAAGGACAAGGTAATGGCCTTGGAAAAGGGGCTTTGTTTTTAACTCTAGATTTTGAGAGGACCTCAGATCTGATGTGATGTTACTCTGTTCAACTTGCTGAAAACAAGGGATGAGTCAGTGTTCTGGAGCCAGGGAGCTGGCTGGCACTGCCTAGCAGACAGCCATAGGATAAGTATAGTGGTGTGGCAGATGTCTGCTGAGCTGGTGACTAGATGGAAAGGAGCAAGTAGACACTTCTGTATTCTCAATCATGAGGTGGATGAGAGGAAACACAGAGCACTGGAGAGGAGCAACCTAGATTCCAGTAGGTCAGGGTTCAGTTCCAGCTCTGCAACTGTCCCGGCTGCCACCTTGAGCAAGTAACTTCATGCTCCTTGAGTGACGTCAGCAGCAGTAACCTGCCCTGCTGTGCTGAAGTGTATAATGCTGTGAAGTTCAGTCCTCCCTCACACATTTTGTGCTCTTTTTTTTTTTGTAGTCCAAGGGGTGTAGGAACTTACCTGCTTTTCTTCTTGCTTTCCAGATCTCTGTTTTCTCCAGTTACTGGAACTACAGGCCGTATTAATTCTCAGTGGAATGGTCCAAGCCTTTACAGTACTTCCAGTGTCCCTCTCTTTGTTCTCTCATGTAATCTGAGTCCAGGTCAGCCTGAGGAGTGCTAGAGTTCACTGCCAGATGCCCTCCACAGGGCAAGGTCAGTGTACCCAGAGACAGCTTTAATAGCCTTGTCTGGAATTGCTGCATAAGCAGGGCACCAAGTAGTGCAGGGTGGTTGGCAGGAGCTTCCACCAGTCCCTCATGTGCATTGTGTGGCTCACACTTCCCAAGCCTCTGGTGAGTTACACAGGTCTGTTAAAAAGGATGGGTGCTCTAGACCACACTCACTAACTAGATGTGCACATTGTGCTGTAACTAACTCGTGGACTGTGAAGTGGCTGGAAAGGGGGGAAAACAGACTAATTTAACACACCTCTTAATAGGCAGGGCATGTTGCTCCATATAGTGAAATATGTTTCTGTTACCTGGTCCAGCTGTGCTTATGACTAACCCTGAGTGACTCCCTCCCCTGCCTGTTCTGTCCATCCCCATGTTACTGATTCCCCTTTGGGGATGCTCTTACTTGCTGCTGCTTGAATTCTTTCTCCCCCCAATCCAGCATTAATATGATAATTATTTTTTTCCTAAGCCCTAGTTGGGCCAATTGGTCTTTTCCAGGTTTAGTATCTTGTTTTCACTGCCAGCCTTTGAAGTTGCCTTGTCCAGTCTTTCATCTTGTCATTAAACACAAAGTGAGTACCACATTGCTACTATGTTTTGCTGTCTATGGATGCTACAACGTGTCACTCATCCCTTTAGCCACTGATAACTGTGAAATAAAGACCCTCTGACCTGCAATGCTCATGTGGGCTGTGAAAGAATGAGTATCTAAGATTCTGTGCTCTCTCACAAGTGAGTGGCTGTTCCTGGTTATGCATGCTGGGTTGTCTTTTGCTTTACTGGGGGAAGACAGTAGTGGTTTCTGGGGGCACAGCTGGGCAGCTCTTCAAAGTCTGGGTCTTTTTGCATAGCCTCAGCCCAACGCTGTCTGATACTTGAATACTACCTGAAGTAGTTTTCCAAGTGTGCCTTGACAGTCATATTTGGAAGAGGCTGTAGGCACACGGACTGAGTTGAGTTAGCTCATGGAGTCATTCAGAACCTCACTGGCAGAGTGGGAAGTCTCCAGGTCCCTATTGAGGATCTTCTCAGGAAGCTGCCACCTACCCACATGGCTCTGTTGCCCTTGAAAGTAAATTGCCTTGGAAGTAAGTCTTTTGCAACTTTCTCATACCTTTTTGTGAACAGGTGTGTGTAAATGCTCCAGAGTTTCACTTGGTTCTGAATAACCTCAAAAATAGTGAAAGGGACAGCTGCTCTGACAGGAAGGATGATGGACAGCATGGGCAGCTGGGTTCCTCTCCCACATCTGCTACTTACAGCTAGCAGGGGCAGAGGCAATGCCATGGAAGAAATAAAAATTCCCAGGGATGAGGTCCCAGTCAGTGGCAAAGTTGGGGCTCAAGAGACCTGGTTTTGCTAACAAGGGTAAGGGATTGGCTGGGAGAACTGTTCCAAATGCATAGCTCGTGGGGTTAACAAAAAGCCCCACACAGAGCCCTAGTAGTGGCAGGCTTACTACAGTATCATGCATGCCAGGCATGCTGCGAGCCAGTACAGCCAGGCTCCTGTGGCAAGGGAAGGTCAAGAAGAGTAGTGTAAGGGGACAAACAACAGTGCTGGGTGGGGACAACAGAGACCCTACTGATCTGACCAGAGAGGAGCAGGGAGAGAAGAGGGGGGACAAAGAGCAGGCAGTCCGTGCTCCCTGATGCTCCCGGGGCTGTTCTGGGAGTGCTGTGGCTGAGGGTGCCTCTGCTTCCTGCAGTAAAGCTGCCTCATTCACTCTGCTGGGACACAGGGCAGGACCCCCGAGCTGCTCCAGGACCTGGTTCCTGCCAGGCAGACCTGCGCAGTGCCCCACCTGGGCAGCCTGAGCACTGCTCCGTCTCACGGCGGGCATGGATGCTGGTGCCCCGGGGGGCTGCTCCAGCCCCCGGAGCCGCTCGCCGCGCCCATTCCGTCCATCCCGCCTCGCCAGAGGCAGCTGGTCAGCTGGCACGGGGTCCCCAGCGCTCCGCTCCACTCCCGGCCGGACCTCGCGCTCTCACTGTGCCAGCAGGACTTTACCTGGCCCCGTCTCGTGCTGCTGCTCGCCCTGCTCAGGGCAACTCCCGCTGCCGGTGCCCTTCCAGCAGAGCCACTGCCTGGTGCCACTGCCACCCAGGCAGAGCTGGGGCTGATGCCACTTGCTCACGTTGCCAGTACCGCTCGGGCAGAGCTGCTGACAGGTGCCACTTCTGTCCCTGCTGCCAAGAGCCACTGCTGGTTCCGCTCGGGCCGATCCTGGTGCCAGCGGTGACTTGGTCCCGGCCCTGCGTCCCTGCTCCCGCACTCACTTTCACACACATGTGAACACCTGTACCCTGCAATGTCCACCTCCACATGCAGATCGTGCTCAGCCCACACCGTTGCCTCCAAGCTCACACGGTGCTCCAGAAGCTGTGCGTGCCGATGTTCTCTGACACCGAGAACAGCCTGACGCACATATACCTCCCAACACACCTGCACATCCACACGCATATCCCTCAGCACCAGCCACCACTAAGGGTTCCTGGGGACCGGAGGGGCAGCTGGAGCACTGGGCAGAGTCTGGATGGCTCTAAGGGAATGCCCGGGGAGGAACCAGTTCCTCGGGGACACACACAAACACCTATTTCAGCCCCCAGCAGCCACCGGGTCATGGCAGGGTTGCTTCCACCCCCTCTTCTGAGGGGCATTCTCATGGCTATCTCCCTTACCTCCCTGCCTCTGTGCCTGCTGTTGTGTACTGTGGGCCACTGCAGCATCCAGAGTGATAGTGCCACTGGGGAGGGGTGCAGTCTTGTTCAAAATGAGATATGGCAGGAGCCCCTTTTCCTGGCCCTGGGCAGGTAAGATGGAGGGCTGTACTCATTCAGAAGTGAGTAAGAGACAGAGCAGGAACAGGAGGCCTAGTGCCTGTACTGCCAGAGGTGATGGAAAGTGCAGCTAACCAGCTCTCACAGGGAAAGCCCACACCAGTCTTGCCCCAGTTGACAGGATCTCACCAGCAAAAGGGCTCCATGTAGCATCTGGCCAAGACCAGGCCTCTTGCACTGTGCAGGGACATTGTGTGGTCCCCAATGGAGCCCCTCAACCAACAGAGTTATCACCGGTGGTCTAGGACCCAACATGTGTCCCCACTCTCTGTTGGACCACAGAAGAGGGATATGCTGGCAAGAAGATGCAGTGTCACTTTCTGGCTACAGTGACTGTATCAGTGCAGGGTCAGCATCCAGGCTCTCCACATGGGTGGGATGGGCCAGACACCTCGTTCCAGCTGGGCTGCTGGGCCCAGACTGCTGGGGAGCCACTGGCCAGCTGTGGGCTTTGCAGATGGGAACTCCCTGGGAGTGAGTTTTCCTGGTGCTGTTCCCCAGGACATTGCCTGCTTGCAGCTGTCTCACCTTGGTGCTGGGCACCACAATGTTTCATGGCTCACTGTCGCGATGAGGGAAAACTCAGATAGCTCAATATGAGTTATTAGCAAGCTTTGGTTTATTGATTAAGGCGCAGCATACTTACACAGTTCATAATAAGCTAATGCATATACTGTAACCTAACTATTCTATTGGATATCTTTCTAACTGTTAACCCCACCTTTAGTTTTCATTCCTGGTCACTTACATCTTCATTTTCCCACATCTAGCTAACTGCAAGCTCTCTATTAGTATTATCTACTAGCCGTAGTGTGGGGCATCATGCCTCAGCCTCCCCCATTTCTCAACTTAGCTGGGTCTGATATTTCCCAGGCCCTGCTTAGCCATCAGAACAGGCCTAGTGATTTCTGTCAGCTAACCAGTTCCCCACAAATCCCCCGTTTTTTGTTTTGTTGGGTTTTTTTTTTTTGGTTTGGGTGGTTTTTTTTTTTTTCCTGTGCAAGCAAAACTTGACTAGTAATAGATGCAGTAATTTTT
>VZRF01011185.1:57692-70954 GCA_013396875.1 Vireo altiloquus | reverse complement strand
AAGCCAGGGACACCTCCGACTCCAGGCACTGCCCCTGGAGCTGGAGGGAAGCAGAGCAGTCAGACTCCCCACAGACACCCCAGTGTGCCACCAGTGGGGACACAATCTGTCCCGGGGTCACAGGAGGCTCTTGGGCACTGGCTTTGTGCTGGGCTCCTCACACATCCTAAAGCAGCTCCTCTTGGGAGCCTGGGATGCACCCGGGATTGTGATTCCCATCTCCCTACACCTATCAGGGGTTTGGCCACCCAGGATCTCGGGGCTCCCGAGGTCTCCCAAGGCTTTTGCTGTCCATCCCAGCTGCCCTAGGGCTGGCACGTTTTCCCTGAATGCTCCAATGAGTGGTTTGCTCCTGGTTTTTCTCCCACAGAACAGCGAAGCAGGGGAGCAGCGGAGATCTGCATCCCCAGGAGCATCCCCAGGAGCATCCCTGCGCCAGGGAAGGACAGCTCAGCAGGGACACCATGTCCCCGGGCACCCCACTGCCACATGGCACAGCAACCCCACATCTCCTGGAGAAACCGCGTGCTCTGGGCCCGCCGTGCCCCGTGCCAGGCTGCTGCATCCCGAGGGGCCTGCTGGAATTGCGGCTGGAGCCGGGACAGAGGCTGGGAGAGCACCCCAGAGGATAGGATAGGGGCTGCTGGGGTAGGTGCGGAGCCACACAGCCCCTGGCATCGATGCGCGGCTCCTCCCTGTCCTGAGACGTGCCCGAGGCAGCAGGAACTCACCAAAAGCTCCTGCCTTTGCCGCTGCCTTCGCCGCTGCTGCCGCCGCTGCCGGTCCTCCGACTGCCGGGATAGCGGGAGAGAGTCAGGGACGTGCGGCAGGGGAAGGAGACCCCCTGAGCCCCAGGGCACGGCTCTCCCACAGCCTCACCTCCAACTCCTGGGATACCGCCCACGCCGACCCCGACACCGGGTGCGACTCCCGGGATGCCTCCAACGCCGGGCACGACTCCGGCTCCTGCCGCAGGGGAGAGCGGGTCAGCCCGGGGTGCGGGGGGTCAGCCCGGGGTGCGGGGACACGGGGACACGGTCGGCATTGCCAGGGCTGGGAGGGAGGGAGGGAGGGAGGGGAGGGAGCAGCTCCCTGCAGGGAGACGGGCGGTGTTTGTGCCACAGAGTGCGACTCACCAAGTTTCGCTGCCGCCTTCGCTGCCGCCGCCTGTGCTCCGACCCCTGCGGAGGGAGGGACGCGGGCACTGAGCCGTCGAGGTCCCGAGACCTTCCCATCTCAGCTCCCCCACCCCACAGGGGACCGGGCACCCCTGCCAGCATCTGTCCCCCTCTCCTGTGGGAGAGGCTGCTCCCCTCCAGGCTCTCCCTGAGGCTGTCGGACCCCATCCAGGGCCCAGCAAGGTGACAGGGTGCGCGGTGCCCACCCCGGGGCTGCGGGCTCAGAGCGTACCTGTCCCGGTGGGGTATCCTGCCTTTCCTGCCAGGATGCCGGCTCCTATCCCGCCGGGCCTGAGGCCTGCAAGCACAACACAGCGGCAGAGCCAGGTCAGGCCCCGGCCGGGGAAGGACAGCGAGACAGACGGAGCAGCTCCCTTGGATCTCCTCCCCCTGGCGCCAGAGGCTGCGGGGGATGCCAAAGGCAGCTCCTCCCCACTCGAGATCCCAGTTCAAGCATCGCTGTCTGAAGCTGGAGTGGCTCAGGACGTGTCCTATGGATTAACAGCTCCCAGCTCCCAGAGATGCCGGGAGAGTTGAGCTGCTCCCAGGTTGGTCCATGGCCACCATGGGCAAGGCATGAGGTCCCCAAGGGACCGCCTCGCCCTGGGAGCTGGATGTCCCTCATGCCACCCGAGGGTCGGGGGCCAGGCGGCCGCGGTGGCACAGGATGTCCCTCACGCCACCCAAGGGTCGGGGGCCAGGCGGCCGCGGTGGCACAGGATGTCCCTCACGCCACCCGAGGGTCGGGGGCCAGGCGGCCGCAGTGGCACAGGATGTCCCTCATGCCACCCGAGGGTCGGGGGCCAGGTGGCCACGGTGGCAGGGGGTGGAGGCACAGGGAGCGAGAACACGAGGGCTCAGCAAGGGGCAGCTTACCATTGGTGTAGGGCAGTCCATAGCCACCTGGGGACGAGAGGAGAGGAGAGAGGAGGGGTTAGCACCTGGCTGCTGCTGGCCCTGTCCCCTCTGCCCCACGGCGCGGCCCTGCTCTGCCAGGCTGTGCAGCGCCAGCCCCGGCGGCTCCGTCCGTGGTGACGGCGAATCCTCCGGGATACAAACCCCCGCGGTGCAGCTGGGCCAGGAGATGCTGTTCTCCCTCACCTTGGAAGCAGGGACTGAAAGGGCTGCCCCCTCTGAGCCCTGGCCGAGGGCTGCGGCGCCTGGAGCAGGAGCCTCCCATGACCCCGCTCCAGCGAGTGGTCCCGCGGGAGCCCCGCGGCAAGAGCTGTACCCAGCTGGCTGCGCCCCGGCCAGCTCCAAAGCAAAGGTTTTAATTGGAATCAGGGCTTGGGAGCCTCGGCTGAAACGTGACCTCATTAGGACGTCGGTGCGAAGGGATGGGGAGGGATTGTGCGCTGGAACATCGCGGCCATGGAAATGTCTCCTTGCGAAAGAGCCTGATCCCAGCACTCGGAACGGCGCAGGGATGCCCCTGACCCAGTGGGGACCGTGGGCTCGGCAGCCAGCGGCTCACAGCTCCCATGGCTGCTGGCAGCAGCCCTAGCCCACGTGCTGCCACATTCCTGCTGGGGACACCTCGAGCTGCACGCAGGGTGGGGGTGTCTCCAGCAAGGGGGCCGCGGGCAGGGACGTGGCTGCCTGCAGCCAGGACGGAATTACTCATGGCACAGCATCTCCTCGAGCCCTGGACTCCATCCCCTCCCAGCAGCCAGCACGTGGGGAGCAGAGTTCCCTCCATCCTGCCAGGCCATCCCATGGTGTCCCACATCAGCATGGCAGTGGTGTGAGGCAGAGGCTCACAGTGACCTGTGCCAGGTGTCCTCCACCTTGAGGGCCACCCTTGTCAGCACCGTGCTCACCCCAGAGCTGGGAAAGGGGAGGCACACATGGAGGTGACTCCAAGGGCCAGGAATCCAAGCCTTGGGTCTCCAAGGTTTTTGCCAGGTCCAAGCCCAGCTCCTCACCACCCCCAGCTGGGTGGGAAGGCAGCCCCTGCTTTGGGGCTGTGCCCCTGGGGACGTCACCAGCACTGCCAGGGGGCTCGGAGTGACTCAAACACTGGGAGGGCTCTGCACTGACCAATGTCACCCGAGCACAGCTGGACACTGGGGAGTGCTCCCCATCCCCACAGCCTCATTGGGACCCTGACCTCAGCCACAGCTCCAGAATGAGCCTCCAGCACAGTGGGTGACCCCAGGGCCACCTCCTGAGTGGGGACAGCACAGCAGCAAATTATCGGAAGAGATGACTTTCCACTGAAAATGTTATTTGTGCTGCTGTCCCCTCATCCCCTCTCAGCCTGGGCCTAGTGCAGCGGGAACAGTGCCAGGGATACCCCACGTGTGGCACCCCAGATCCTCCTGCAGCATCGAGACAAGAGCCCCCTCAGCCAGCAGGGCCTGTCCCTGCACTGCCAGCCCTGAGCCCTCAGAGGTGACACACTGGGGTGCCAAGTGAACCCCAGCTGGAGACACCTCCCTGTCCTGGTCCCTGTCCTGAGGCCAGCAGCCCGACAGGGCCGAGTCTCCTTAAGGATTGTAACAATGCTCCAGTGAAGGAAACCAGAGTGGGCCAGGGACTCCTGCACAGTTTGTGGCCACGAGCCCTGCAGGGGGAGGCCAGCAGAGCTGCTGGAGCTGGGCTGGGCTGGGCTGGGCTGGGCTGGGCTGATCTGGGATGTGCTGCCCAGGGTGGGCTTCCCTCACCAAAGCTCTCCTGCCTCCAGCACCTTGTTTGGGTGCGGGGGAAATGCCTGTGGGTCTCCAGTGCACTCCCCAGCACCCCAGGGATGGGGGCCCTGCCTGGATGTGGCTGCTCTCCTCCTCAGGATGCACTGGGGAGCACTAAGGTGACAGCACAGCCCCTGGAGGGCACAGAACCTGCCACTGTCCCTCCATGGGCATGGCCACCCCAGGAAAGGCAGGGCTGGCACCCAGCACAGGGCTGGGAGGGGAAGGTGTCCAGAGCAGCCCAGACTGGGAAAGGGGTGCTGAGCTCCCCCAGGCTGCCCTGGGCTGGGGCTGAGCCCTGTCCAGGTGGGCAGTGGGGAGGGAGACCTGCCCAGAGTCCCCACGTGGCCTTGGCTACAGCTCCTCGAGCTAGGACACCTGGCCAGGGTGAATGCCCAGCACAACCCCAGGAGCACAGAAACCAGGCTGTCCCTGCAAGGGCTGTGCCTTGTGCCAGCAGGAGCTGGCAGGGACATCCCAGAGCACGTCCCAAGAACGTGACCCTTCCTACCTTACGACAGCTGGAGAGAGGCACAGCACTGCCCACGTCAGCCTGGGGCAAGGCCACGGGCACCACCCTGGCAGCTGCCCTTGGGGCTGCCACCGGCAGGGCACAGCACAGCCCCTGGCTCTGTCCTGCTGCCCCAGGGCCAGCACGGGCACTGCCAGGTCCGGGGGACCTGTGGGCACCGGGGAACGGCGGGTCCTGTCCTGACACTGCTGGGATCCTTCACCCGCAGTGGAGCCGCTCTGGAGCTTACCTGGGAGCTTAGGAGCTTTGATGGGATACCCCAGAGGGACTCCGGGCTGCTGACCTCCAAAACCTCCCAGTCCTGCAAACCAACAGCAGACTCTCACCTGGAGCCCGCGCCACGGCTGCCACCAGTCCTGGAGGAAGGGCAGTGCCCCAGGGCACCCCGGGAGAGGAGAGTGGGGGGCTTGGGAAGCCCTGAGGCATCTTCTGGTGTGGGGAGACCACGGCTGTGAGGAACAGGCTTGGGAAGGAAGAGAAGGACAGGCAAGAGACACAGGACACTCACCAGGGATTCCTCCAAAGGCTCCAGCTCCTAAAAGGAAACACAGAGACACCTGGGTGAGCTCCAAACTCACCTGAGTGGATTCAGCCACAGGTTGGCTTCACCGAGGGCTGTGATCCCAAAGTGTGGGGTCTTTTGACCCCCAAATGTGAGGTTTTTCTTCTTTATCAGAGTCCCATATCAGAAATGAAGGAGGCGAAGCTTTTTGCTCAGTTTCTCAGGTTGTTCATTATTTCTTTTATCAATTTCACAGCACAGCCTAAGCTTGGCTTGTGACTGTAGTTTCAAAGCTACAATGGCTGCTCGTTCTTGTGTGCAGCATGTTTTTAAAACTTTATCATCCAATAACTAATCACAACGTATACTATTTTTCATTTTGTACCAATAACCACCGAATCTTTCTAACACGTTTCTTCTACCTCAAACCTATTTTACCAATCACTCTGTGCCTTCTTCAGAGTGGAACATGGAGAGGGAAGAAGGAGAAAGAAGGACCCAGGGACAGCACCCAAAAGTCTCCAAGTTGCCTTTCTATATACCTATATACTACAAAACCTTATACTATAAATTTTCACCTCGTGATAAACTAAACTACAATCTGTGTCTCACTTTCAATGCTTTCAATTCATGCAGGAGTGTTGGAAGCTTTTTCCAGGGGCTCAGATCAAAGGCTGTGTCCCCCTGGGGTGCTCGGGGGGGTCTCAGACCCCTCAGAACAACAGGAGAAACTTCCCAGCTTTGCTGGGTTCCAGCACCAGAGGATGGTCTGGGGGGCAGCCCCGAGCCCACCCCAGCGTTCCAAGGGGGTTGAGGGGACCTACCTGGGCCTTTTGGCTTGACTCCAGCTCCAGTGGGGACTCCGGGCAGCACTCCCACGCCAGGGAAGCGAACACCTGGAGCAGAGAGCACAGGGGTGAGCTGGGGCCTCGTGACATTAGCCAGCTCCCCAGCCCCTGTCACACATCTCTTGTCACCCAGGGCACCCTCATCCCCAGGGCTGCCTGGAGGGCCCTGGGCCAGCCTGCCTGTGCCCACAGCTGCCAGGACGGGTTTGCTCCTGGCCTGTGGAACGTTCTGGGAGGCTGCAGGGAATGTGCTCCTGCAGAGGGGTCCCACTGGTGAGAGCAAAGCCCCAGCCAGGCCTGGGCAGTGCCCTCTGCCCTGGGGATGCTCGGTGGCCTGGCTCAGCAGGGGCTCTCCAGCCCTCCAGGGGCAGCAGGCAGTGTTTTGGCCTCGCAGTCGTTTGGGTTGGATTTTTGGGGTTTGAGTCTCCTTTTGGTTTGGGGTTCTTTTTCCTTTCTTACAAATGTCTTTCATTATAACTCGAGCATTTTCAGACACGGAAAAGACATTCCTGACCAGCAACACACTTCGGACAGTGTCGAAACATCTTGTTTTCACAAGTTTTCCTCCCCCAAATTACTTTGCACTGAGGAATTCCTCTCTCCCGCCACCTCCTCCCCCTCCTTCCCACGCCGCCAGCCCCGGTGGCTGCGCCAGCTCCTCTCCCGGTGCTGGTGCCGCCTGCTCCCGCCAAGCTTGGCACGGGACAGAGCTGCCGGGTCCCCCCATGCCTTTGGCACGGTGCAAATGTCACTGTGACCTCAGCCAAGGGGTTTGGAACATGCAGGGAGCAGCGGGAGGTGGGCAGGCAGCAGGGCAGGGTGCTCTGCCCCGGGGGATGCTGATGGTGGGGTGGGGACCCCCTTGGAGGCTGGGGTGCTGCTGGGTGGGTTGGGGACCCCTTTGGACGTTGAGGTGTTGCTGGCACTGGATTGGGACCCCCTTGGAGGTTGGGGTGCTGCTGACAGTGTGGGGATCCCCTCAGAGATGGGGCGCTGACAGTGGGGTGTGCACCCCCATCTCACCTGCTCCGGGGAGCACGCCGCCCGGAAAAGCTCCAGGAATCCCAGCACCTGCAGGCAAAAAGAAACGCAGGGATGAGGAGCCGTGTGGAGTCGCTCCCCGCCCCGGCCCCGGCTCCGGGGCCGTCACCTACCTGGTATTTTAGGGGGTTTCCCTGCCGCGCCAAGGCCGGGCTGCACCGCGCCCGGTACCACGGCACCTGCGGGCAGCAGAGACCCCTGAGCCCGGGCCTGGCTCCTGCCCACCCCGGGGACAGCTCTGCCCCAGGCTCGGCTGCGCTGGGAGCGAGGGGCGATTCCTACCTGTGGAGACCCCGAGGCCACCAGGACCAATTCCACCCACGCCTCCAATGCCAGCACCTGGGGGCATTGGGAACAGGGGTGTACCAGGGGCGCTGCGCTACGGCTGGCTGGAACGGGACGAGCTCGGGATGGCCCTCGGGGGGCGAAGGGGACACCCTGAGGCAGTCCCAGCAGGGGTGGGTCCCCATACTGGGCACAGGGACCAGGCGCTCTGTGGTCTCTGCTCCTGGGGGCTCGGCTCTGGCCCAACTCCCCCATGCCCGGCTCCCTCCGAGTCACTGGGCAGCCCAGTGAGAGCCTCGGCCCCTGCCTGCAGCCCCCGGCTCCGGGGGAAACCTGTCCTGCCCCAGACCCCCAGGGGACACAGGGGGTCCCTGGGGGCTGCTCGGGCCCCCCCCAGCACTCACCAGCTTTAGCAGCAGCCTTGAGCGCCGCGGCCGAGGCGGCTCCCGGGAAGGCCGCCCCGGGGAAGGCTCCGGGGAACAGACCCGCAGCACCTGTGGGGACAAGGAGCGGCATCAGCCTTCCTGAAACACTGCCGAGACGGGCACGGGGGCTGCTGAGCTGCGGGGCAGCGCCGGGGCTGGCGTTAGGCTGGCGAGGCGGCGTTAGCAGGCAGTGCCCTGTCCCGCATCCCCCCTCATCCCTGCTCCCGTCACATCCAACACCCCTGCAGCGGGTGCTGACACCCCTGGCTGACCACCTGCAGGCACTGTCCCTCTGCTGCCGGCCCTGCGGGCACCCCAGTGCCTCCTCTCCTGCGGGGTCACCCCACCGTGCTTGATGTCACCATGCTGAGGGGCCTCAGGGCCTCCTGTTGGGTGGCCGCAGCCCCTCTGGGAAGGGCACCTGGCCCAGACGGGGCCCAGCCAGCACGCTCTGAAGAGCTGTGGAGATGGGGACGAGGGACGTGCTGTCCCCACGCTGGGTCTCTGGGGACATGGGCCCGGGGGTGGCCCGGAGCAGGGGAGATGGCGGTCAGTGCTCACCTGGCTGCAGGCCAAGGGGGCCGAGTCCCCCAAGTCCTCCGACCCCTAGAAAGAGAAGCGGGGTGAGGAGGGGGGCGGCCAGGCCCAGAGGAGCAGAGGAGTCCCTGTGGCACCGTGGGGATGGGAGGACAGCCCCGCGACGGGCACGGGGACGAGTGACAAAGGTCCTCGCCAGCCCTCGGGTCCTCCATGCCATCCCTTCTGCCTCACCCGCCCCCCGCCCTGCCGGGCCACAAGGGGACGGAACCAAAATGTTTATGGCTGAGGAATGAGTCCCTGGGTCTCCGGCCAGCGCTGCCTTCCAACATCTGGGGCTCATCAGCCCTCGCTCCCTCCAGGCGCAAATTCCAGTGCCGCTGGCTCCGGGCGCGGACACCGCTCCGGCTGGGCCTTCGCGGCCGCCCCGCGTTTGGTTTTAATTACGCCGAAATAAAGGGCCTTGTTTTTCTTTCCACGAGCTGAAATCTGAGCAAACGGAGGCTGCCGGCCCCCGCCTCGGGCTGCAGCTCCCACTGCGCAGCCGGGCCGGCTCGGGGGGCCGGGGCCGTGGGGTGCCCCTGCCCTGGGCACAGCAGGGACCCCCGGGGGGGCACAGAGGGGACCCCAGGGTCTGCCTGAAGCAGCATCTCTGCATGGGGATCAACAGGCACGGGGCAGAGAGTGCCAGGACAAGGGGAGTGGTTTGAACCAAAAGAGGAGAGATTTAGACTCAATGTTAGGAGGAAATTCTCTGCTCAGAGGGAGGGCAGGCCCTGGCACAGGGTGCCCAGAGCAGCTGTGGCTGCCCCTGGATCCCTGGCAGTGCCCAAGGCCAAGCTGGACAGGGCTTGGAACACCCTGGCATAGTTGGAGGTGTCCCTGCCATGACTGGGGTGGCACTGGATGTGCTTTAAAGTCCCTTCCAACTCAGGCTGTGCTACAATTCTGTGCTCTCCCTTGGCCCAGATGTTGCACATTCGATGCCTCAGTGCCCGCCTGCTGCACATACCCCTGCCAGCATCTCCCCTCTCTCCTGTCCCCAGCATTCCTGGGCCAGGCAAAGCCCAGCGTGGGCTGCAGGAGCCTCTGCAGAAGCTGCTCAGCCCCGATGGCAGGAGGGCACAGGCGCTGCCAGCTGCCCACCAGGACCCCAGCCCGGCCCCACACCTCCTCCCAGAGCCATGGCGCAGTTTGCGGGCTGCAAGCACCCCCAGGGTGGCTTGGGGGGCTGGGGGCAGGGGGCAGCGCCGAAGCGGGGTGGGCAGGGANGAGGGGCGATTCCTACCTGTGGAGACCCCGAGGCCACCAGGACCAATTCCACCCACGCCTCCAATGCCAGCACCTGGGGGCATTGGGAACAGGGGTGTACCAGGGGCGCTGCGCTACGGCTGGCTGGAACGGGACGAGCTCGGGATGGCCCTCGGGGGGCGAAGGGGACACCCTGAGGCAGTCCCAGCAGGGGTGGGTCCCCATACTGGGCACAGGGACCAGGCGCTCTGTGGTCTCTGCTCCTGGGGGCTCGGCTCTGGCCCAACTCCCCCATGCCCGGCTCCCTCCGAGTCACTGGGCAGCCCAGTGAGAGCCTCGGCCCCTGCCTGCAGCCCCCGACTCCGGGGGAAACCTGTCCTGCCCCAGACCCCCAGGGGACACAGGGGGTCCCTGGGGGCTGCCCGGGCCCCCCCCAGCACTCACCAGCTTTAGCAGCAGCCTTGAGCGCCGCGGCCGAGGCGGCTCCCGGGAAGGCCGCCCCGGGGAAGGCTCCGGGGAACAGACCCGCAGCACCTGTGGGGACAAGGAGCGGCATCAGCCTTCCTGAAACACTGCCGAGACGGGCACGGGGGCTGCTGAGCTGCGGGGCAGCGCCGGGGCTGGCGTTAGGCTGGCGAGGCGGCGTTAGCAGGCAGTGCCCTGTCCCGCATCCCCCCTCATCCCTGCTCCCGTCACATCCAACAGCCCTGCAGCGGGTGCTGACACCCCTGGCTGACCACCTGCAGGCACTGTCCCTCTGCTGCCGGCCCTGCGGGCACCCCAGTGCCTCCTCTCCTGCGGGGTCACCCCACCGTGCTTGATGTCACCATGCTGAGGGGCCTCAGGGCCTCCTGTTGGGTGGCCGCAGCCCCTCTGGGAAGGGCACCTGGCCCAGACGGGGCCCAGCCAGCACGCTCTGAAGAGCTGTGGAGATGGGGACGAGGGACGTGCTGTCCCCACGCTGGGTCTCTGGGGACATGGGCCCGGGGGTGGCCCGGAGCAGGGGAGATGGCGGTCAGTGCTCACCTGGCTGCAGGCCAAGGGGGCCGAGTCCCCCAAGTCCTCCGACCCCTAGAAAGAGAAGCGGGGTGAGGAGGGGGGCGGCCAGGCCCAGAGGAGCAGAGGAGTCCCTGTGGCACCGTGGGGATGGGAGGACAGCCCCGCGACGGGCACGGGGACGAGTGACAAAGGTCCTCGCCAGCCCTCGGGTCCTCCATGCCGTCCCTTCTGCCTCACCCGCCCCCCGCCCTGCCGGGCCACAAGGGGACGGAACCAAAATGTTTATGGCTGAGGAATGAGTCCCTGGGTCTCCGGCCAGCGCTGCCTTCCAACATCTGGGGCTCATCAGCCCTCGCTCCCTCCAGGCGCAAATTCCAGTGCCGCTGGCTCCGGGCGCGGACACCGCTCCGGCTGGGCCTTCGCGGCCGCCCCGCGTTTGGTTTTAATTACGCCGAAATAAAGGGCCTTGTTTTTCTTTCCACGAGCTGAAATCTGAGCAAACGGAGGCTGCCGGCCCCCGCCTCGGGCTGCAGCTCCCACTGCGCAGCCGGGCCGGCTCGGGGGGCCGGGGCCGTGGGGTGCCCCTGCCCTGGGCACAGCAGGGACCCCCGGGGGGGCACAGAGGGGACCCCAGGGTCTGCCTGAAGCAGCATCTCTGCATGGGGATCAACAGGCACGGGGCAGAGAGTGCCAGGACAAGGGGAGTGGTTTGAACCAAAAGAGGAGAGATTTAGACTCAATGTTAGGAGGAAATTCTCTGCTCAGAGGGAGGGCAGGCCCTGGCACAGGGTGCCCAGAGCAGCTGTGGCTGCCCCTGGATCCCTGGCAGTGCCCAAGGCCAAGCTGGACAGGGCTTGGAACACCCTGGCATAGTTGGAGGTGTCCCTGCCATGACTGGGGTGGCACTGGATGTGCTTTAAAGTCCCTTCCAACTCAGGCTGTGCTACAATTCTGTGCTCTCCCTTGGCCCAGATGTTGCACATTCGATGCCTCAGTGCCCGCCTGCTGCACATACCCCTGCCAGCATCTCCCCTCTCTCCTGTCCCCAGCATTCCTGGGCCAGGCAAAGCCCAGCGTGGGCTGCAGGAGCCTCTGCAGAAGCTGCTCAGCCCCGATGGCAGGAGGGCACAGGCGCTGCCAGCTGCCCACCGGGACCCCAGCCTGGCCCCACACCTCCTCCCGGAGACATGGCGCAGTTTGAGGGCAGCAAGCACCCCCAGAGGGCGGCTTGGGGGGCAGGGGGCAGTGCCGAAGCGGGGTGGGCAGGGAGGCTCCTGGAGGCAGCGGCAGGATTAGCGTGGCAGGGCAGGGCTGGCTGTGCTTTGGCCAGCGGGTGTCCCCCTTGGCCGCGGGAGCAGCGCGAGGGCAGCGGTGGCTGGGAAATATCCCTGCTGCTGGCGTGGCTGGAGCTGGTGAGAGCCAGGGAGAGGCTTCTTACCTGGTTTGGGAGGTTTTCCTGCAGCCCCGAGTCCTAGGGGAGAGCGAGTGCAGAGGGGTCAGGGCCGTGCTCCCCTCGAGCGTCCCCTGGCACAGGGACACCTGTGGGACAGGGCAGAGCCCCTGCCCGGCACAGGCAGCTCTGCTGGGCATCCTGCCCCTCTCCCCAGCCCAGCCCAGCCCGGCAGGTGAGCCCAGCACTCACCTGCTCCCAAACCTCCGAGTCCAGCACCTGCGAGCAATGGCACAGTCTGAGCCCCGCCCTGGCAGCACCCAGCGCCCACCCAGGCTCCCGGGGGTCCCTGGGCAGGCGGAGACAGTCACACGGTGTAAGGGCGTGGGCCGTGCCCCCTAGGGTGTCCCCTGGGGACAGGCTGTGACCTCTGAGCACCTCCTGTGGCCCGGACTGGGCAGGGTGTAGGTGCCAGCCCCGGGCTGAGGGCCCCCAGGGTAAGCCTGGCACTGCCACCCAGTCCTGTCCCCAGACCGTGGGGCTGATACTGAGTCCACGCTGAGCAGCCAGACAGGGTGTCCCCATGTCACCTGATGGCGGCTGGCAGGTCCCCAGCCTTCCATGGTGTCTCAAAGGCATTCAGAGACCTCCCAGGCACCTGCCTGTCCTTGCACGGGGCATGATGCCCCCTCCCAGTGGTGCCTGGACCCCCTTACCTGGAAAAAAGCCTGCTCCTGGGACTCCCACTCCCGGGATAGCACCAGGGACCCCTGCAAGAGAGAGATCCGTGTTAAAACCCTCCCAGAGGTCAGAGGCAGGGGGTGGGGGGCCCCTCCTCCTTCCCCTGCTGCTCCCTGCACAGAGTCAGGGTGCAGAGCTCGAGGGCAGGTCCCCCCACCTTTCCTGGCACCCCTTGTTTCCCCAGGGTGACAGTGGTGACAGTTTTCCCAGCTGGGACCCAGGGGTGGCACCTCGGTGGAGGTGCCAGCAGGACCCGGCCCTGCGTGGGAAGTGGGGACACGGGGCTGGCCGCTGTCCGGCTCTGCTCCTGTCCCATGCCCCAGCCAGGGCTGCCCCTGTCACCTCCAGCTTCACTCAACTCTGGGGGGTGGCTGCAGGCACGGCCACACTCCTGGGGCTGTCCCCGTCCATCCCCACAGCCCCAAGGCTGAGCCTCCCAAGGATCCTGAGATGTGTCCTGCCCGCCGCGGTGCCAGCGGGAAGAGCCAGCCCAGGCCAGTGGGACTGCGGGGACAGACTGAGGGGACACCACTGGGACCTCTGGAGCGCCCCGCGTCCCTCTGCCCGTCCGTGTGACACAGCACATCCCCGGCTATCTCAGCTCATGCTCAGAGGCCACGACAAGGTTTTGTGGCTGCTTTGGACGCTGGCAGGGGTCAGGTCCTCTGCAGGCCACCAGGCTGCCACCCCCGGGCGGCTCCCAGCCCTTCCAGGGCCACGGCTGGGTGAGGGGCTTGCAGGTGGCTTGGGGACACAAGGGGATGCAGTGAGGAGGGAAGCTCCACTCCTGGCAGGGGGAGAGGAGCTGCGGTGGGGTCTGCAGGACAGAGCCGGACAGGGGGG
>VZRF01011185.1:25843-50104 GCA_013396875.1 Vireo altiloquus | reverse complement strand
AAGGACCGGCCCGGTGCCCCGTACCGTGCCCGGTGCCAGTGTCCCCTGCACGGAGTCCGGATCTCGGTGCCGGTGCCCAGATGCCGGTGCCGGGTCCCGGTGCCGATCCCGGTGCCGATCCCGGTGCCGATCCCGGTGCCGCCCGGCCGTGGCCGTTAGGTGGCGGGCGCGGGGTGTGCGGCCGCCGGCAGGACGGGAAAATCGGGCATTTTACAGGAAAACGTGCTGCCGGCCCCTGGGGTCCCCTCCCGGCCAGGGGTGTCCTGGGGACACGCAGCGCCGGGCCGGCCGGGGCTGGTGATGGACACGCGGCCCCCGCGACCCCCAGAACTCAGGGATGAGGGGGTTCTGGCAGCTGAGCTGGGCTGAGCCGCTTCCAGCCCCAGCCCCTTCAGGGGTTCCTTCAGCTCCGAGCCCAAACCCGGGCCCTGTGTGTCGCCGGGGTGGAAGAAGTCCTCATCCTCCTTTTCGGGGGTGTCTCTGGACAGGGGTTGGGGAGCAGCTGGGTTAAATGGGGGGATGAATCACAGGATCATGGAATGGTTTGAGTTGAAGGGACATTCCAGACCATCTCATTCCACCCCCCCTGCCATGGGCAGGGACACCTCTCACTGTCCCAGGCTGCTCCAAGCCCCAATGTCCAGCCTGGCCTTGGGCACTGCCAGGGATCCAGGGGCAGCCACAGCTGCTCTGGGCACCCTGTGCCAGGGCCTGCCCACCCTCCCAGGGAACAATTCCTTCCCCATATCCCATCCAGCCCTGCCCTCTGGCACTGGGAAGCCATTCCCTGTGTCCTGTCCCTCCATCCCTTGTCCCCAGTCCCTCTCCAGCTCTCCTGGAGCCCCTTTAGGCCCTGCAAGGGGCTCTGAGCTCTCCCTGGAGCTTCTCCTCTCCAGGTGAGCACCTCCAGCTCTCCCAGGCTGGCTCCAGAGCAGAGGGGCTCCAGCCCTCAGAGGATCTCTGTGGACTCCTCTGGACTCATTCCAGCAGCTCCATGTCCATCTCATGCTGAGGTCCCCAGAGCTGGACAGACACTGCAGGTGGACCAGAGCAGAAGGGGAGAATCTTTGTGGATGTGAATGAGAAGCCTCTGTGCAGATGAAGGGCAAGGAATGCAAAATCTCCCTCTCCACTGCAGGTCCAGCACTTTGCCCCGTGCCGAGGGTTTGAGGTGCTGCTCATGCCGGTACCTGACTCCCGGTGAGCCCCAGCCTGCTGGGAAGGGAGCACGGAGATGCCCGGTGTGCACCCCGTGCCCGCGGGGCTCCCTGGCGTCATCCCCCCCTTCCAGCGCTGCGGAAATTGGCAGCCGATTATCAGCAAATCCACCCAGTTCCTCCCCGGCCGCGCGAGGTGCGAAGGCCCGACCTGGCCACTCGCTCAAAGAAGTGTGAGCTCAATCCACGCTCGGGGCCGCCCTCCGGAGCCTGCCTGTCTGGCTTATCTCAGCTCCCACTTTATTTTAGGGAAAGTGCTGATGGCTGCGGCCGCAGGAATTCCGGGAGGTGGAAATTACGGAGCGTTTTGCCCTCCACACCCGGCGCTGGGAGGCGCCGAGGAGATGGGGAGGGGGGGCCGTGCAGGAGCCCCGCGGTGGGCTCTGCATGGAGGCGGATTTTCCCTTCACCTGCACGGGGCAAAGGGCTGCGGGCTGGGCACAGGGGCACGAGAGAGGGGACGAGCACCGGCAGGGACAGTCCAGCCGGGCTGGCCCAGTCCGTCCTTCCGTCCCGCTGGCGTTGCCAGGTGATGTAATGCTTGAGCGAAAACACACGCGGTCGTTAAACGCGAGCTCCCCGCTCCAGAGGAGCGACGCGGGAGCAGATGGATGCGGGACCGGCAGCTTTGCAGCGGTTCCAGCAGCCTCGGGGCCGCGATGAGGCCCGCGGGATGCAGCCCCCCGGGCGGGGCTGGCCGGGCGGTGCATCCTCGGAGCGACTGTCTGCAAAACATGCAGAGAGCAGGGCTGGGAAAGCGCTGGGAATCAGAACTGGGGCAGCTGGCCGGCTCCGAGCAGCTCCCAGCCCTTGCCAGTGAAACGGCTCTGACTTTTGAATGCGTGTTTTGTACCTAGAAAGAATAGATGTGAGGCAAGATCTCCCCGCCCCTGGCACTCGCGCCGGGGAATGGGATCCAAGCCCTTTGTGACTTGGCCGGAGAGCTCCGCGAGCCGCCCGCGGGGATGGGCTGGGAGCGTTCCCCCGAGCTTGCGGAGCGTCGGGAGAAGCTGCGGGGAAGGCACAGAGACGGGCACGGTGTGACAGGAAAGGGGCAAGGCAGGAGGTGCTTCCCTCAGCGGGGCCCGTGCGGAAAAGGAGGGGTTTGCAATATCGGGGTGACAAAACCCACCACGAGAGCTGCGGCGAGAGCACCTGCGGCCACCTCCTGTGCCAGCGTGGAGGCTTTCCTGGGAGCCGTGGCAGCTCCGGGAAGGATGGAGGCTTCCCGCAGCCGGTCGGTGGCAGGGGCAGGTCACACACAGCTCCCCCAAACGCTGACATAGCTGCTGGGGGAGATGCCAAAGAGCCTTACGCTGCTGTGACACGCGCGGGGAGCTGTCCCGGGGGTAACACCGACGTGCAAAACACAGAAGTAAACACCCCTTTGCCATGGCTACGAGGAGCCCCGCACCTGCCGGGCCCCCGGACCCCAACCCTGCTCCGAGCGCTGTTGACGGCGTTGCCGTAGGAAACGGCACTGTTGGGGTGTGCCTGGCCGGATGCGCTCAAAGGAAAGGTATGTGCGAGGGGCAGGTCACTCGCACCGGGTGGCCTCGTCACCGGCCCGGGGAAGCTGAGGCTGGTACGTGGCTTTGGAACGGCCAAACTCACCCGGATCGTGAGGGCCTGAAGTTTTCACTCCTCGTGTGTCTCTGCTGAGCAAATGCTCCATGTTCGGGGTGCCAGGAAGATGGGGAAGGGACAGGGGAGATGCCTCTTCCAGTGCTGAGCATCCTTAGGTTTTCCTACCTTGGTTCACCTCTGTTAACTGTTGATCACCCCTGGATAAGCTGCAGAAAGGAAGTTCCAAACCAGAGAGACTGTGAAAAGGTCACCTCTGTCAGACATCCCTGAGAAATTCCTCCCAGGACACAGGGCAGGACAGGGCTCTGTCATACTTTGCAATCAGGGCAAGTCTCTGCTCAGCCTTATTTTCAGTGAGTGAAATCTTTTTATTTTGCCCAGTCCCCCCTCAGAAGTGTTTTCACCAGCCCACTGTCATCCCCATGGCTCTCCTGATGTTAAAACACCAGGGATTTCTGGGTTCTCTGAGCACAGTCTGGGAATGGAGTCTCCATCTCTCTCTGCCCTGTGCACCCCACTGCATCCCCCAGCACCTTTCCTGGGGGGAACATTCGACCCCAAGTACAGCCCACAGCACAGCCTCACAGGACACACGTGTGGCACATGCCTGGGGCAGCCCTGGAGCCATCCTGCCCTCAGTGTGAGGCTGGAGCCACCCCGGACACCTTCCAGTGCCATGGGCAGGACCCCAGGAGAGAATCATGGGATCATGGAATGGCCTGCGTTGGAAGGGACCTTAAATATCACCTGGTTCCAAACCCCCTGCCCCCACTATCCCAGGTGGCTCCAAGCTCTGTCCAGCCTGCCCTTGGACACTTCCAGGATGGGATTTTCCCTGTTGTCTCTGCACACTGGGTGCTGGGGTGTTCATCAAGGCAAGAGGAGCACTGTCAGCTCTGCAGGGACTGTTTGGGGAGCGGGGGGCTCAGGCAGCCTCTCCCTGCCAGGTCCCATTATCTGCTGGGTTTGAAGGCACTTGGGACCCCCTCCATTCCTCGCCCATCCTCACCTTTCCACGAGCTCCCCTTTCCCTGGCCGTCTCCTCCCACAGTCCTTATGGGAAGAGGTTTTGCCAACACAGGGATGCTGCTGGGAGGGAGCAGGGCTGGAGCAGCAGCTGAGGGCGATGGGGGCTGCTCTTCCTTGACGTGACCAAGAGAAACAGCATCACCCTTCCAGCACCGCCTCAGAGCGACCTGAGATCTCTTGGGAATGTGTCATTGGAATCTCCTCACGAGAAGGGGAGATGCCTTCCCCAGCCCATGGTAGAGACGCCTATCCCAGGTTTCTGTTTTCTGCCGGGCATGAGCAGCCAGAAGCACATCCGTATCTCCTCCTTGGTAACCCACCCCTCTCCCATCCCTCTATGGTGCTCTCCTTTTCCATCTTTCCACCAGTTTTGGGGCTTGGTTCTCCCATCCTTTGGTCCCCTATCTCTCCTGTGCCCGTGACCCCCTCCCTGCAGCTCAGGCTTGGCTGCAAGCCCTGTTCCAGTGTTTGTGACAGTGCCTCCTCTGCAGGCTTTGCCTCTCTCACCCTCTGCCCTTCCCTCGTGGATAACCAGCTCTCCGTGTGCTGGGGAGTTCTGTGGATGTGACCCGCGGGGTTGGGATTTTGTTGGAAGTGGTGCAGCCGTGGGACAGCACTGGTGGGATCTCCATCCTTGGACGTGTTTGAAACGTGCCTGGACACGGCCCCGAGCAGCCTGACCCAGCTTTGGAGCGCTCGCTTGCTCCGGGGTTGGGCTGGGGACCTCCAGGCATCCCTTCCAACCTAAATCCTTCTATGATTTATATCGAATTCTCTTTGGTATTTGTGCAGTTCTGGGAAGCCTGCAGTGATGTATCGTTGAACGGCTCTGACCCGACGCTGGCCAAGGAGGGATTTAGTGGTCCTGGCTGTGTCCATCTCATTCACATTGTCCTTCTCAGGGACAGCTGAACATCTGCCGCCCATAGGTAACTCCAGGCCGCCGCTCCCAGCCTGGGTGTGAAACCCCTGCCTGCCTCCATCCCCAGCTCTGACCTGCCCTCAGAGCTTTCAAGTGATTGTTTTCATCCTTCTCCCACTGTCTGGAGCTTTCCAAGTGTTGATTAAAAGGTACCATCACTGCAAAACGTGCTGTGCCTGAGCGGCTGTAGCTTTCAGCAAGGGAGACTCAGTGTTTACTGGAACGGTCAGCAGCGAGCCCCTGCCAGATGTCAGCTCTGACCCCCAGCAGTTTCGGCAGCAGATCCGCTTAAAAAATTGGAAGATTGTTTTGTATTCTTGAAAGAGAGGAAAAAAAGCAGGGCGTGTTTATCATGGAGATGCTGCTCTCCACTGCCTGTGTGCTCTGCAGCGGCCAAAGCGCCTTCGAAGGGACTCTCAGACCTCCTTTGTGCAGGGAGCGGGGCTGGAAAATCTCAACCCAGAAGGGGAAAACTGAAGCAAACCGTGGGCAACCGAGCACAGAGATGTAACTGGTTACACTCAGCCAGAACATGAACTTTAGACACTGCCTGTGCTCCAGTTTGTGTCTGCAGCACAGAGGGGCCCTGAGGAAAAGGCGGCGGAGCTCTGTTATCTCACAGCCAGATCCTCGTGGTGCTGAGGGGAAACACAGAGCAGGCAGGGCTGGACTGCCTCCCTCCCCTCCCAGCGCACCCCGCAAATGCCAGTCGATGGGTCCCAGAGCCCTGATAATTCCGACCATGACTCAGAGACCAAAAATCAAGAGCAGAGCTTCAAATTAAGAATTATTAAAAAAAAAAAAAAAAGCACATGCTGGGTACGTTTTTTTTTTTTGTTCTGCTTTTTAAGCCACAAGGTTTCTGCCTCCGGCTTTTCTGTGCATGCAGAAGGGCTTAGGGTTTGCCTTTCAGCAAAGTGAAATATGAGCCTCCCCCAGGCACAGGACTCTGGGAGATGGGGATTAGAGAACCTGAGAGGCGAGCGATGCATTCACTGATGGCAGCTGTGGATGCACAGAGGATGCTCTTTCCCCAGAAGTCCCCTGCAGGGAACTGTGACTCCCCACGCAGGCTGGAGGACACCAGCCTGTCCTGCTTTGAGGTGACCTGGAGGCTGGAAGGGGCCAGCTGAGCCATGCGGTGGCCTTGAGATGAGCTCCCTGTTCCAAAGCGCTTGTCAAGGTGGGGATCTGGCTCAGCAGCCGCCTCCAGCCTCCTTGTCTGACTCCCAAAGAGGCACCACGTGTGTGATTAAAAGCCCTGCAATCCTGAGATCTGCAGTGTGGTGATCTCTTTGCTGGGAAATGACAGAAATCCTGCAAAAAGCTAAAGAAGTGCTTTGCCCAGGGTTGCAGCTGGGTGTCCGTGCAGGCTGGTGCCAGGTCCCTGTGATGCCTTAAATGGCTCCCTAGAAACAGAGAGCAGACAGGAATAAAGGAATAAAGGAGGGATTGATTGGAAAGGCCTTCAGAGGTCACACTCTGGCCTCCAGAGGCTCCTGCCTCAGTGCATCCCAAAATGGACAATGACAGCTCCCGAGTTCTTCCCACTTTGATATCAGCATCAATTGCCCAAGCAGAAGCCAGGCAAGGATGGAATTTGCCCAAGCTTGCCCCCCTGTCCCCAAGATGAAGGTTTGCAGTTGTTGGGCCCAGGAGGGTCTGGGTGTCCTTGGAGAGCGAGCTGGAGAGGCTTTGTTATGTCAGTGTGAGCATGAGAGAACAGCACTGAACGAGCTCCAGGGAACTGCAGAGTTACACTGGGCACTGCAGGGTTGGGAACATAGAAAAGTTAAATCCTAAGGCGTCACCTCTGCCACCCTCCCAGAGCTGCCCAGGGACTCACAGTTTTCCCATTATTTTCCCCCTTGGGAAAGCAACTGCTGCTGGAGAGGGTCACTGTCCACAGCTGGCCTGGCTCTCTCCTGGCAACTGGAAATGTGACTGGGATTTAATGGTTCTAATGAAATAAGGAGGAGGAACCAGGGGAAGTGGAGCAGGAGGTCAGGGGTCAGGGGAAATGCCAGGCTGGGTGGTCTCACTGCAATGAGGGTGTGGGGACAGGAGCAGAGGGTGCAGGGGACCAGGGAGGGGGTGAGAAGGTGGCTGGAGCAAGGCAAGGAGAGCTGGAACATGACTTGGAGCCACACGGTGTGATCTGCAGCAATGGGGTCATGGTTCCAGGAGAGATTTAGGGGCTAAGGATGGGGGGACCAGGTATCAAAATTGAGGGAAAGATGGAAAAGGAGGGACTGGAAAGGGATGGATGGTCCAGTGTTACAGAGCAGCTACCAAGGAAGGGATATGGATCTATGGGAGAGTGAGGAAGAGAGGTCAAACACCCTGCAGGATGGAAGGGATCAGCTCTCAGAGCTGGGAACAGAGGGAACGAGAAGAGCTGAGACCTCGTGCCAGAGACAGCAGAGAGGTCAGGGGCTGAGCAAGGGCTGGTGACAGCAAGCAGAGGTGATGGTGGCACAAACGTCCCTGCGTGGGTTGACATCAGGAACGGCAGCTGTGACGGAGCAGAAGAGGCAGGGAGGTTCCTGCCTTCATCCCTGCACCTGCCAGGGCTTCCTCACACCTCCCGGTGCTCCTCCAGAGCTGCATCCCTGCAGGACTCTGCCAGCGCATTCCCAGCCACCTCCGGGCCCTTCTCGAGTCGATGCTGCTCTTCAATCTTCCTCCCTGAGCAGCAGCAGCAGCAGCAGAGCCTCCCTCAGACGGGCTCTGCCCAGCCCTGGTTGCCTCTCCCTCTCCTCTTCCAGTGCTGTAGGGCCTCTGGCCAGCACGGTGCCCGTGCTGAGAACATCCCAGCCTGGGCCACCCTCTGAGGGACAGGGGGGCAAAGGGGGAGCCAGGTCACCACCAGCCCGCATCCCCCACATCTCCAGCCCCACGGACACCTGGCAGGGACCACGAGGAGCTGCCCCCCTCTCTCTCCCAGGGGTGTGTTAGGGATGATCCAGAGCCTCTTGCTACATCCTCCTGGAGCTTGAGGAGAGAAACTCTGCTGGAGGAGAGAAGCCCCTCGGTTCGGGGTGATGGGCAGCCTTTTTGGGGCCGTTTCACCGAATTCCTTCTCTCTCTCTCCACCGAACCCCGCTCCAGGTCTCAGCTTCCCAGGGGAAGCCGTGACTGTGTCCGTCTGCCGGGGCTTGGCTCCGCTCCTGAGCAGCCCTGGGAGCCGCTGCCCGGCGCTGGCAGGTCTCGGCGTGCCGGTTCCCGGCGGCGTGTCTGGGCTGGGAGCAGCGGCGGGGCTCGGCCGCGGGGCTCGGCCGCTCGCGGAGCGCTCTGGCAGCGGCTCCGGCACAAGCGCGGCGCTGGCCCGGCCCCAGCGCACGCCGCTTCCTCCGGCAGCGCGGCCAGGAGGAGTCAGCTGAGGACAGCAGCGAGCCGGCAGCGCCGGGAAGGGGGTGACGGGGGGCCGGGGTCGGTGCCGGGCACTGCCAGCGAGAGGCCCCGCGGAAGGGCAGCGGGAATTTGGGAATTGCTGCCGTGGGTTCTTGCTGCAGGATGCGCCGCTCGTCTCTTCCGCCGGGCTTTGGGGTGTGTCTGGTTCCGTTCTTTGGCAGCGTCCGCCAGCAGCCCCTGGAATTTGGGGCTTTTCCCTCACGTCAGAATTCCCGCACTGTCAGACACAAACTATCCGTTCCCTCCGAATCGTCCCTCTTGCACATCCGTCACTAAATTTTCCTCCCACCTTCCAGGTGTCACCTGCTGCCTCGAGCGATGTCACCTGCATCCCTCACGCCCCTTATTCCCGCTAACAGAGGCTTCACTGTCCTCCTCTCCTCCACCCCCAGGAGCAGGGGCTGCACAGAGGAGATCCCTCCCTCGTGCTCCTGCCTGAAGCTGCTGCTCCCCATGGCGTGAGTGCCCTGGCATCAGCCGTGTGCCACAACTGATGGGCAGGGATGGAGGGGTTGAAAGCTTTCAGGGTCACCTCCGCGCTGCCACCCCGATCCCGTTGCCCGCGGTGATGCTTTGGCTCGGCTCGGCCGGTGAAGACGTCATTTGTAATTAGCACATGGATAATGTTTCAATTTAGTTAATGAATCTCTGACTGCAGAATGCTGCCTCGGGCCAGGTGAGCTGCTCGCTGAAGAGGCTGCGGACAAAAAGAGAATTGATGAAATATTTCACCATTTCGAAGGAAAATTTGGGGGATATTTTTGTTCTAGCTTGGCGCTGGATTGTATTTCAGGGCTGAGCACATAAAGCAAACCAAGCCATTGCATTTCAGGCTGAAACAGGCTTTTTTCACTCTGAATCCAAATTATTAGGAATTTAGTTTTGGTTTCAGGGATAGAAATCAGAGATACTGGGTTTGGGTAAAACTGATAAGCATGAGGCGTTTAGGTCCATAGGAATTTCTTAGGGAAGGTGTTTCCCAGTCCCAGAGGTGCTCCAGTGTTGGATCAGGTGAAAGGGTGGGGAGTTGTGTGGGTGCTTCAGGAAGGTCCCCACAGGTGCAGCAGGAACTGCAGGGCCGAAGGCACCCCACTGCTGACCTGTCCTAATGCAGGGGGTGCCACGAGCAGCCAAGCACACGAACAAAGAGCGAGGTGAGGCTGAAGAGGAAGCAGCGACAGTATGAACTCCCCTGGGGGATGCTGCATGAAAACGTCCTCTGGAATGGCATCACTTTCACGAGACAGAGGTTTTCAGGTGGCATTGGTGAGGGTAAATGTGTTCCCAGGGAATGGCCGGCCGAGACCCCCGCAGTCGGGGCGCTGGGAGCAGGCAGTGCCCGCGGGAGGAGCTCCTGCCCCCGGGCAGCAGCGGGGCTGCCCTGCCATCCCTGCCGGAGCTGCTTTTCCTCGCGGCACTTCACAACTCAGCACTCTCGAGTTAATTAGAGAACCATCTGCCCCCTTCTCGCACATCATAAAAGCGTGTTTAAAGCCGGGTGATAAAAGGGAGCATTAGTCTGGGTCACTGCCGGCTCCGATCCCGGCCCCGCCCGCCGCGCTCCTGGCCCGCTCTCCGTCCAGGTGGGAACGATGTTCGAGTCCGTCTGAACTTGCTCTGCTGCCAGCTTCCTTGAGAGACGCCCAAGTATTTCACAGCTCTCTCTCAGGCACGCTTTGTTCTCTAGCAGTCTCCTACAGCCTGTCCCTGCTTAACTCTCCTGGCTCCTTCTCGTTCCGGGGGCTGAGTTTCCGTCTCCCAAAGGAAATTTGGGATCTCGCCTGGTGCCGGCTCGTGGTCGTGGCCAGCAGGTCTGTCCCTGGTTTGGTCTTCAGATGGCTTCAGGCTTTTCCAGGTGGCCGCGGACAGCACAGCCCCTGTCCCCTCCCTGGGGCACGCAGGGTGCAGGACATGTCCCCGAGAATGGCTTTGGGCACATGCTGGGGTGACACAGGACAGTGAGCACACAGGGCCAGCCGGTCCAGCTGCGCTCGTGCCCGTCACTGTAAATATCCAGAGAGCTCCTCTTCCCTTGCCTCTGCCTGCAGGATGTTTCCCTCCCATCCTGGTGTGCAGGGCAGAACAACTCGCCAGATGTTTCATGTTAAAAACTCCCTTTTCCTCTTTTCTGCTTTCTTTAAAGAGTCTCAGACGGGAGGTGAGGACCCTGTCTGCTCTGCTGAGGACCACCTAATCTGATCAGGTCCCTTCTGGCACGAGGCACTTCCAGGCTGCCATCAACCCCACATTTGAATATTGAGATGGAGTGCAGCCCTGGGCACGGAGCCACGGAGCAAATCGGGTGAGCAGAGAGCCATGGAGCTGCAGAACCAGAGCCTGCAGCATCCTGCAAAGCCACGGGGCTGTGTCCAGAAGGGCTGTGGAGAGTCACCAGTGTCGTGGGGCCGTGTGGCCTGAGGAGGTCACTGGGGGTGGGGACCTGCTGACCACCTGCACAGGGATCTAAGCTGAGGGGAAAATCCTTCCCAATGCTCCCCAGGGAAACATGTGTGCCAGACCAGCTGAGCAGATCTTGGGGAGGGTCCACCACTGCCCACGTGGCCTCTGTGACCTCTGAGCAAGCCCAGAAGGATGGGGAGCTAGGAACACCCTGCTGGTGAATGCTCCAGGAACCTGGGACTGGAGAAGGGAGATGGCTCTGAGAAGAGCACATTGGGTGGCTGAGGAGAGGGAAAGCCACTGGGTCACAGCCTGGCCGAGGCTGGCCAGGACTCTGCAGGTCATCTCCAGCCCCCTGCTTGAGCCAGGACACCTGAAGCCTGTCACCCATGGATCGTGTCCTTTGGACTGTCCGTGGCTCAGAACAGGTCAGGGCCAATTGCGAGGTGGATTGAGGAGAGGAGCTGTACCCTGAGACACCTCAGGAAGGCTGGGACACTGTCCTCTGCTGGAGCCAATCCTCCTCGTCCTGTGTGGGGTTCCCAGCAGTTCTCTCTCCTGCACGCCCCTGGCACCGTGACTTCCCTTTCCTGCAGCACCAGGATCGCCACCAGTGTCTGCAAGAACATCCCCAGTTCATCCCCCAGTCTGCTGGGGAGGGCTCTGGGCAGGGGGACCTCGGCCCTGTTCTCCTCCAGGGACAGGGTCAGGGACAGCCCCAGTCCCTGAGGGAAGATGGGCAGGGAATGAGGAACAAGCAGAGTCCCAGCATGCTCCCGGTGTTCTTGCAGCCCCTTCTGACAGGGATTTCAGGATCTCCAGGGCCACTGGTGTCCCGAGCCCCAGCAGGAGGAGGCTTGGGGAGAACTGTACACTCTGTCCCTGCCAGCCTGGCCCCTGGCACGATCCCTGGCTCTGGGACAGCCCTGGCTTGCTGTGCCTGCCCAGATGCCTGGGACCTGGCTGTCCCGAAGGATGCTGAGCTGTGAGCAGTGGGCCCTGGGCTATTTTTGCTGCGCCCAGGCCTTGCCCCCGCGTTCCTCTTTCCTTGGGCTATGTTTAGAGAACTTTGCTCCCACTCCAAACCCATTTTTTTTCATAACTGAATCCCCACTGGAGAGAGGAGCAGGTGGAAGCCAAGGCAAGGCCACAGGCTCTGCCTGTGCCTGGGCCAGCTGGATGGCACAAGCCATGCTGGGGTTGGGCTTCCCTGGATTCAGCAGGGTCCACTTGCTCCTCTCCTAGCAGATTTGGGTGCACAATCCATGTCTCCCACACAGCATTGCCAAGGCTTGGGGCATCCTGTCATGGAGGGAGCTCTGCAGAAGGACAGGGAGACACTGGCCCCCCCACGTCCCTTGCTCTGGATCCACCCTTGGAAGAGCTCGATGGAGAGCTCAGGGACACGTCTCTCCCGAGCACGGGAGCTCTGCTGAGCTCATGTCTCCTCCTTGGACATCACTACGGCTGCACAGCCAGGTGTCCAGCTCTCCTTGCTCCTGGGGCTTGGGAAAGTGGGGTCACCTTTCGGGGAGATGAGTGTTAACCGCTGCCCTTGCTCCGCGGGCTCTGGCACTGCTCATCTCTGCGGTGCCTGCGTGGGGAGGTCATTAAGGGAGCACAAATGTCCTGCAGTGTGATCCACACGCAAACACAAAGTTAAATTGAAACCAGCAGGTCCTTTCAGCAGCACAATTCATTGCCATTAACCCCTGGGTGACACCAACTGGACTTTCCCTGCAGTGCCCACCTGGAACTCCAGCCCTGGCCTGGAGTCTGGGCATGGACAGCTGTGGCCACAGCTGGTGCCTGTGGTGCATCTCCAGCTGCCCAGCCCCACATCCAGACCCAGGAGCGCACCAGGAGAAGGTCAGGCTGCCAGTGGGCACAGCTGGAGGTCAGCAGCATCCCAAAGGGGAGATGCCTCTCCCAGGCCAGGAGCATGCCCTGGGATGGTCTCCTAGGAATGGTTCCCTGCTGGAGCACCCACCGGAGCCCCTTGGAGGCCTCTGTGGAGGAACTGTGAGGAAAAAACCTCCCCCAGACAGAAGTGCCAACACACCTTGCTGCAAACATTTTGAGGTAATCTGCAGGGGATGCCCAGAGGTTCTGTGCCTCTCTCCACCCTGCCTGTGCCAGGTGCTGGAGCTCAGAGGAGCTGCTTGGACCTGGGGCCAGTTTCGACCACGGGGGTACAGAGTGCCCACAGGGCCAGCGAGAGGATGGACAAGGCAAATTGCAAAGTGGCCACGGAGCGAGGGGAGAGGGCCAAGGAGAGGAGGGGAGATGGAGCTGTGGTGCAGCTGGGCTGTGGTGAGCGAGGGCAGAGCACTGGGCTGTGCCTGAGGAGGGAGCATGTGAGAGCCCTGTGCTTGCAGTGACAGGGCAGGGACACACCTGGGACACACCTGGGACAGTCCTGTGTTGGCAGGGACAGGGCAGGGACACATCTGGGACACACCTGGGACAGTCCTATGTTGGCAGGGACAGGGCAGGGCCACACCAGCCTGTGCTCATCCACCTGCCTGCCCCAGGCCAGGCTCACCCGTTCCCCTCCCGGGATCTCCTCCTCCCCTGCAGTCTCTGCCCTCTGCTCCCCCTGCTGCTCCATCCCTCATCCCCTCCAGCCACCCCTTCCCCAGGTGCCATCGCCTTGGCCCTGTCACCACAGCCAAGCTGGGACCACGCCGCGGGGTTTTCCCCCTATTTCTCTGTGCAAACCCCTCTCTGCATCCCAAAAACCCGCCTGGGGATGGGATTTCTCCGAGGCTCCAAGCCTTCCCTGCCACGCTCGCGCCAGAAGCTGCACGGGATGTTGGCAGGAGGCGGAGTGACCTCAGAGACGCGGAGCTGGTCCGAGCTCTCCCGTTCCAGGGAGCGCAGGCAGCTGCCAGCGGGAGCCAAGGTGCACGAGGGGAAGGCTTAGGACATGGTTGGCAGGGCCACGGCCACCCCCGCTCCAAGAACCACAGAAATATGTAAATGAGAAACTCGGCCCCTTATTTATGAGACTTCGCGATTCATTTTTCATTTGGGGAATGCGAACGAACGAAAATATGAAATATTTATCCGATGACACAGTTTCCACCCAAGAAAGCACATTCCTTGGAGGCGATGTGCGTGTGCACGGGGGCCACATGGGACCAGCCCCGGGCCCTGGGGCGAGCTGGGCTTCACCAGAGGCCGTGGTGTGACAGCAGTGAAAGTCTTAGTGAACTGGAAATCCCTTCTGGGGTGCTGGAAGGGCCAGAAGGGATTGCCAGGTGAGGGCAAGGGACAAGGCTCAGCTGGTCCGAGGAGAGAGGAGGAGGTTGCACCTCATTTACAACCAGAGCGAGGATTCATCTCCCTTCTGCCCGCTGAGAACAGATCTCCTCCCCCCCAACATCTACAAAACGCTCATTCTGGTGGGGCCTGGGTTTCCCGAGGATGTCCAAGTGTTCCCTTTTATTGCCTTAACAGCTAAAATTCATTACTGAGCTGGCTCCTTCAGGATGGCCTTTCCAAAGTCAGCGTTTCCATGTCCTTCATGAGCCCCAGAGGCAAAAATCCACACTAATAAAATCTATGGATTCAGCATCCACACGATGTCAGACCTCGCTGCCTCCCAGCAGCACCAGCACCACAGACCAAGCACGCTCCTCGCTACAGTCCTGCCTATTCCCACATTTCATTCCCGGGAAGTTCATTTCAGCCTTTACCTTCCCCGGATCCTGAGGCACCAGAGGTGTTCTCCACCAGCCCAAATCCTTCTGTGCCTCTTCCAGCAGCATCCCCCAGCAGAGCCCCACGAGTGGGATCCCCCAGCTCTGCAAAGAGCTCCTCCAGTCCCCCGAGTCAGGGACAGGAGGCTCCCAGGGCTCCAAAGAGACCTGTGCCAGTGCTGGTGGTGGCTGAGGAGCCCCAGCCCTGCTGGCCCTCCCCAGCCCACACTGATTTATTCCCGTGGGAGCCTCGCTGAGCTGCAGCCAGTCCCTGTAGGACTGGGGTGGGTGGGCTGAGACCACCAATGGGTTTGGTTTCCGGGGGACATTGGCATGAGCCACTCTGTGATGATCAAGTTGGCGTCACAAGAAATGTGATGGATTTTGAGTGGGCTCATCCTGAGATCATCTTTAACCTCCACTCTTATCCCCTCACACCAACCCCTTCCCTTTACTGCCCCAGCCACAGAGTCTGCCACCGTTTGCACCATCCCAAGGTCCAGCTCAGCTTGACCTCCAGCAGTTTTGTTTCCACCAGGCCCTTCCTGCTCCTCAGACCCACTTTTCCCTGAAGATTTGCCCAATCTCTTTAAGCTCTGCTCATTCTCACTGTGATTTTAATGAGCAAACCACTGCTGTGAGAGGTACCACAAAGTTTTGCATCTTTGCCTTGAAAATCCTGTCGTCCTCCAGCACCTTCAGCCGCTGGGCTCTTCAGCTCAGTTGACTTGAATCCCTAAAAATCTCCCAATACGGGAAAGAGGAATCCTCCACCTGGACGGCTGATCTGGCAGGGGTTATTCTTCAGTCTGTTTTAGATGAATCCTACGTGGCCAACGTGCACATTCCACAACTGGCTTCTCCATCGTGTTCCCCCCACGGCAAAGTCCAAGTCTAAAATAGTAAATTCTGGAGCCATCTATCAGCTGCCACGTCCCAGAATAGCCAGTAGCATTTGCTCTCCGATCTATATCTGGAAGTGAAAGGCTCCCTCTGTGACAGCAAGATTTATGGGCAGTCGTGATCAAGGGACATGTGCAGACTGCTCACTCGGGGACCTAAAAAGGACTTGGGCACAACCGATGGGAAAAGCCCCCTGGGGCTGTGCTGGGCTCCTGCCCCACGGCCCCTCGGGCACAGCTCAGCCAGGACATCCTTCCACAGGGTCTCTCTGTCCCAGTTCCCCAGGGGACAGGGACAGACCCCATCATGTTGCCTTTCCCTGGTCTTAAAATTCAAACCCAAAACATGGTTGATGGGGAAAAGGGGTTTTTACCTTGGTATTTATTTCAGGATCCTTGGCTGCAGCACTTGCTCCAGGTGCAATGCCCCAAAAATGCACACAATTATAGGCCTTGCAAAATTAACATATTTGTCAAAGATTGTTCAATGAGAGGCTGGAGTGAAGCCCTCGTTGTGAGGAACCTTCCCCCTGGCTGGGCCTGTCTGAGGTTCCAAAATGTGCTCTGGAGAGGCCCTTGGTGTCTGAGGCTCCCAGGATGTTTGCTCTCCTGGTTTAACGGTGCCGTGGGGCTGAGCTGAGTTATCAGCCTTGGGAAGTTACAGTGTGTGGGCTAAAAGCACTGAGAACACATCAAACTATAAAAGAGTGTGTGAGAGGGGTATGAAAGAAAAACCAAAAAATCACTCTGCCATCAATCCCACACACCACTTTTCCTCCATGATGTCTTCAGCGACTCCAGCAGCCTCCAAGCAGACTTGAGCATCACCAGGAGCTTCTGTCCACAACCTCAATTTCCAAGTTGCAGATCCCAGTCTGGAGGCAGCCCCAGCGCTCTGGAGGTGCCTGTTTCTTTCCACCCAGTGTCTCTAGTCCTGGGGACACTTCTCCTCCCAAAGCAGAGCCTACAGCCAAAGTCAGCCAACACATCGACCCTCAAGGCCCTTGCACCCTAGCAGGATCTCTGGAATATCCCCACTGATGGATTGGTTCTCTGCATGGCACTCCCCATCCCAGGGGTCACCCCATGCCCCTTGCTCGTCCCTTGTGTCCTCTCACATTGCCAGGCACCCTGTGAGGAGCTCCACAGGCTCCTAGAGCAGCTCACACCTCTCTAAGTGGTTTGCCCTCAGTCACGTTTCCTGCTGAGCCCTGTCCTCCCCTTAAGCCCAGCCCTGCCTGCCCCCAGTCCCCTTGAGCTGGGTCCCTGGTGGGCCCCACTGTGAGCAGGACCCCAGGGGTGACTCCAGCCTCAGCTGTTTCACCCTCACGGATTTGTCCCATGCCCAGATCTACTCTTGGTGGGACTTTGGGTCAGGATGGCCATAAAATAGTGAAGTGCTGGGGTGAGCCCTGTCCTCACCAGGATGGGAAGGGACTGGAGCACGTGGTGCCTGAGGGAGGGATTCATCACTAAGGGACTCTCTAATTGCTGTTTTCAGCTGCCTAATGAGTTACAAAGACAGAGCCAGACTCTTCTCAGGGGTGTGAGAAAGATCCAGGGGCAGCCAGCACAAGTTGTGATGAGGGAAAATCCAGCATGAGGTGAGGAAAAAGAAAGATTTGCACAGCAAGGGTGAAAATCCTCTTTGGAGATGTTCACAACTGGCCTGGACAAAGCCCAAAGCCACCTGGTCTCTCCTTGGAGCTGGCTGTGCTCTGAGGCAGCAATCCCTCCCTGCCTGCAGCTCCGTGCCATACTACGATGTCCTGCAACACATGGCCCTGCCTTTCATTCCAATTAAAGGAACTTTTTTCCCCAAATATAAACAGTCTGCTCCTTTCAAGGGAATCTGCTGGCCTCCCTTCAGAGCCAGGGAGCCACATCGCTGGTTATAGCCCGGCCATTGATTTATTGGTGTGACCACGGCCAAGTTGGACAGCGTCGCCCCGCCGAGATCCAGCATCCTCGAAAGGCAGGAGAAACCCAGGCTATCAGCTTGTCCATCTCATCCTAATCCAGTGTAGGGCCTTCACAACCACCAGCATCATCAGCTCACAGATGAAAGCCACTGGGGGAGTGCATCCATCATTGTTAGGCTGATTAGAGCTAATTCACAACATGTCTGTTTTCGAGAGATCCTGTCTTTTTCTCCGCCTCGCTTCCTGTTTGCAAGCAGACTGCAGCAGTCTTTAATTAATTGCGGCTTCAAATTATGCAGGCGCTTCTCAGGGAACAAATAAATCTTCCCTGAGCGAAAGGGGCATTTTGCAGGGACGGCGCAGCGCGGAGGGGAGCGAGGGACGTGTCCGTGGGCAGGGCTGTGCCTCCGTCCCCAGGCCTTGCCCTGTGCCAAGCCCCGGGGCTGACCTCCATCCCTTTGGGGCTCAGCTCTCCTGTTCCCTGACCCTTCCAAGGGCTGCTCCCTCTCCCGCTCGTGGACAGCCTGTACAAAGTATCTGCAGCCCAATCTCGATCTGCCCAAGGAATCCAAGTGAATTTTCCTTGGGAATTACTTTCACTACTTGCTCCGCTGTTGCTGACAGAGGGCCATGAGAAGTGATTGCCATAACGATGGTTGAAATCCAGTTTCCCTTCTAAGCCTTTTTTCGTGTTATTTAGAGCTCAAATCAACTCTCTTTTGGTTGAAAGTTTCCACTCTTGGGTTCAAGCCAAAAGCGGATTTTTCAAGAAATTGGAACCGACTGGGTTCAGTCATTTCTGAGTCACACACATGGAAAAATACACATTTCCCCCTCGTGCTCCACAGAGACACTTTGGACATGTACGACTCAAAACCAGCTGGAACAAGAGACTTCAGACTTGGCTTGTTTGAGAGTCCGCACCGAGGTGTAAAAATCACGCCAGGTTTGGAGAAGCTCACATTGGCATTTTCACACTTCCCTCCCCAAAAGAGCCATCGAGTGGTGTGCAGTGGGCAAGAAGACACTGTTCTCTCCCCCGTTGCTTTACATCGCTCTCTCCAATGGGATAATCCCGGGGGATTAGCATTTAAAGTAATGAATGTTTAAAGTTAGCGAGAGAAGAATTCCAGCAATGTTCAATTCTTCCTAAGCCCCTTAAATGGAGCCGAGCTGAGGGGGCCTCGAGCAGGGAGACATCAGTCAGCTCCCGAAGTCCAACGGAGTGAACACAAGGAATGGGCCCTTCCTGGGCCTGGGATGGACACAGGGACTGCCACCCCAAGGGGCTGAGCAGCAGGGACAGCGCTGTGTCACCACCCCGAGGCAGTGGGGAGCAGTTTGCTCCACGGCTTTTCCAAGGGCTCCGTGCGACTCCCTAGGACTGAAGCGTGGCAGAGCCAAGTCTCAGCCACCAAATCCATAACCACAACCCCCTTCTTTTTCCCCCAAATGAATTGTGTCGAGACCACACGAATCTCGCTGCTGGAATTTTCTGCCTTCTCCTCCTCGAGGCAGGGAATGGCTATGGAATGAGGAGTCACCACGAGACACTCCCGGGACAAGCAACTCCCAGGACAAGTGAGCACACTTGGCCAGATGGGGGGTGTGTGTTGGCCACCAAACCTGCCCCTTTTGTGCCCAAAATATCAGCTGGAGGAATCAGTTTTCACCCCAGCCCACAGCTGTGTGTGGGGCATCTACAGGGGCACGGCAGTGCCAGAGGGGTTTCCCTAAGGAGATGGCCAAGGAAGACTCTAGGTCTGAGTTCCCGTAAGGTTGATTTTTGAAAGCAGGTTCCTGGGTGCCCAGGATGCCCAGAGTGCCCAGGATGCCCAGAGTGCTCAGGATGCCCAGTGTATCCAAGGTGCTCAGGGTGCCCGGGGTGCTCAAGGTGCTCAGAGTGCCCAGGGTGCCCGAGGTGCTCAAGGTGCTCAGGGTGCCCAGGGTGCCCGAGGTGCTCAGGGAGCAGCAGGAGGGCAGGTGCCAGAGGAGCCCCATGGGCTGCCCAGTCCCCCATCGCTGTGGGGTGGGTTGTGTGGGGCAAGGAGGTGCCTGCTCAGGACGAGCACCGCAATCCCTGGGGAGCAGGGCTGCGATAAGCTGGGTATTTCACACCCTGCCCTGCCAAGGAAGGGTGGAAGCAGGAGGGAGAGGCCAGGAGGTGCAGAAGGGGCTGAGAGAGGAAACCAGCAGCATGAGTCATTGCAGCTGATGGGCAGGATACCCACAGGAAACGCCTTTTCCCCTGGATAAGGTGCAAGGGACAAGCTGGCACCAGTCCCCGGGCACAGGTTGTCCCCAGCTGGGTGCAGAGCACATGTAGGGGCAGCAGAGCTGGATGGAGGGGCTGGCAGAGGCCTCCCTCAGCTCTTTACCCAGCTCCTGGTGTTCTGTCCCAGGGCTGGGGGGTTCCCTGCAGTGCCCCCCGTGCCCCCAGCAGCCCCATGGCCAGAGGACACCTTCAGCCCTGCTGAGCAGCTTGTACATGAGGAGTCTGGCACAGCCGGGGCTCTTCCCGTGTGTGCCCTGCTTTGGGCAGGCAGAAGGGTGACAGGGATGGCCCAGCTGAGCTGGACAATTACGGAGTGGTTTAGGTTGGAAGGGAATTTAAAGCTCATCCCACCCCTGCCATGGCAGGGACACCTCCCACTGTCCCAGGCTGCTCCCAGCCCCAGTGTCCAGCCTGGCCTTGGGCACTGCCAGGGATCCAGGGGCAGCCACAGCTGCTCTGGGCACCCTGTGCCGGGGCCTCCCTCACAGGGAGGATTCTTTTCCTAATATCCAATCTAAACCTACTCTCTGTCAGTTTGAACACATTTCCCCGTGTCTTATCTTTCCAGGCCTTTGTAAAAAGTCTCTCTCCACCTTTTCTGTAAGTTCCCTTCAGGCCCTGGATGGCCACAATCAGATCACCCTGAATCCTTCTCCTCTCCAGGTGAACATTCCCAGCTCTCCCAGCAGAGCTGCTCCATCCCTCTGCTCATCCTGGAGCCTCCTCTGGACTCTCTCCAACAGCTCTGTGTCCTTCCTTCTGTCCTTCCCAGCAGACAGAAAGGACAGTGTCCTCCGACCTCCCTGAAACACCTCCTGTCAAATGATGGAGCTGGTGTTTCAGAGCAGGCTGTGCAAACCCTGCCCAGTGGGTCACCCCAGGCGTGTCCCCACATGAGCCCTGGAGAACAGCACAAGGCAGTTCTGATGTGGAAGGGGAGCAGATCACGNATGGAGCTGGTGTTTCAGAGCAGGCTGTGCAAACCCTGCCCAGTGGGTCACCCCAGCCGTGTCCCCACACGACGCCTGGAGAACAGTACAAGGCAGTTCCAAGGTGGAAGGGGAGCAGATCACACTGCCCATCAGGGCTCTGCAGCCCCTCTGTCCTGCACCTTCTGCAAGGGCTGGGCCACGCAGAGGCCCACAGGCTGTGACACCCTCTGTGAGTCCCTGGATGGTGACAAGAGTCCTGAGCGAGCAAATGTGGCAGCCACAGAAATGTCCCAGACACAGCACGGGGCTGAGCTGGGGTTGGCCTTGGCAAGGCTGAGCCTTCCCGACAAGCCCCCGTGAGCTGGGGAGTGGCTTTGGGCCACTGAGCAGGACATGTCTGGCACTGGGATGGAAATCCAGGCTCTGACAGGAGCAGGGGGTGAAGGCAGGCAGGGAGGGCAGCTGGGAGGGGTGAGTGATGCCAGCGCAGTGACCCTTGGAGCGTGGGATCAGCCACTGCCCATCCCACTCCATCCCACACCCCATCACCTCCAGACAAAAGCACCTCCTGCAGCTCCCTGGCCAGGACAGAAACCCTGCCCCAGCTCCCAGCGGGTGGGGAAGGAGGGATGGAAAAAAAAATGTGGGCAGAGCAGAGGAGATCAAGGGGAGGAAGCAGGTGAGCCAGGCTGGGGCTGGGGTAGAGCTGGTGCTCACACCAATGCCCAGGGATGCCCACAGGATCCGAGAGGGATGGCACAGGAGGCTCCTGGGCGCTCTGCCCTGGGCCCAGGCACTTCCACGCTGGCAGAGCTGCTCCAGCTGCTTTGCTCCGACTGCTTTTCCCTGTGTTTAACCTGACTTTCCCCCACTAGAACTGAAGCCCATTTGATATCCTGTCTGCCACGAGAGAAGAACAGCCTGTTCCTTCCCCTCTGGAGCTGTTTCATATCTCTGAAAGGACCAGCCCGGCTGCCCTGGCCAAGGCTCTGTGAGCACCATGCCGATCCCCAGAGCACTGTCCATTGTCCATCCCATGGACAATGCCCCGTGCCCTGTTCTCTGTGCCCTGCCACGAGCAGGGACAGCAGGGACAGCAGGGACAGCAGGGACAGCAGGGACAGCAGGAGCAGCAGAGGCAGGGCCCTGGCACCCGTCCCACAGTGCAGCCCAGCTGACACACATGTGGGTCACTCCACCTAGGCCTGGCGTGGCTGCTCCGAGTGCCCCACACACCTGGGGAGGGCACGGAGGGTGTCTGCAGGAGAGCACCCTGAGGCTCGTCACTGACAGGACAGGATGGCCCCAATTCCCCTCGGCTGCCAAGGCCGGGCCGGCAGTGGCTGAAATCTCCGGTCCCTGCAGGTGAGGAGCCACGCCTGGCAGAGGTGTGAGGCCACAATGATTTTTTGTCTTTTTCCTTTAAACCCCTCTCACACACTCTTTTATAGTTTGATGCACTCTCAGTGCTTTTAGCCCACACACTGTGACTTCCCAAGGCTGATAACTCAGCTCAGCCCCACGGCACCGTTAAACCAGGAGAGCAAACATCCTGGGAGCCCCAGACACCAAGGGCCTCTCCAGAACACATTTTGGAACCTCAGACAGGCCCAGCCAGGGTCAACGACAAGCCCCCTCACAACGAGGGCTTCACTCCAGCCTCTCATTGGGGAACCTTTGATAAATATGTTAATTTTGCAAGGCCTGTAATTGTGTGTATTACAGTGTGTGCATTACAGTGTGTGCATTTTTGGGGCATCCCACCTGGACCAAGTGCTGCAGCCAAGGATCCTGAAATAAATATCAAGGTAAAAACCCCTTTTCCCCATCAACTGTGTTTTGGTTTTAATTTTAAGACCAGGGAAAGGTAACAGGGGGTGTGGGGAAGGGTGCTGGGCAGGGATGCTGAACCCAATGGCCACCTGGGAGCAGCCCCTGGACACAACAGCTACCCCGGGATGGGGTGGCAAGAGCTGGCCCAGCTGGAGCTCTGGGTGAGGGCTGGAGATGGGCATGGCCAGGGATGTCCCCATGCCACCGCAGGGGTGTCCCCATGCCACCAGCTCAGCCCTACTCGCTGCCCTCCCTGCACANATGGGCATGGCCAGGGATGTCCCCGTGCCACAGCAGGGATGTCCCCGTGCCACCGCAGGGATGTCCCCGTGCCACTGGCTCAGCCCTGCTCGCTGCCCTCCCTGCACGGTGCCCAGGACAGGGCTGGGCCGAGGCAAAGCAGGGCCAGGCTGGGGCCAGGCAGGGGAAATGCCGGCCCCGTCCTCACGGCTTTTGGTCCTTTTTCCACCCGAGGCTTTTGGGGTGGGGGGTGTTTTATATCTCGATTTTTTGGAAGGGTTTTGGTTTGATTTCCTCCTCCGCCAAGCTCTAAGCAATCGCTCTTTCCCCCCTTGGCAGGAGCTGCCTGTCTCGTGGTGTTGACCTTGGCTGGGTTTTCCCTGCGGCTGGAGCAGGCTCACACCATAAATTCCCTGTCTTCTAGGAATCCGGCATGGGAAAGAAAAGAAACGCGAAAGAGAAACGTGGATTAAAATATTTTGCATCTTAGCATATGACAAAGGGGGGTTGGCATCAAGCGATAGATGGCTTCCTCGAGCTGAGAGATGTTCCATGGACACCCCAGGCATGTTCGGGGGCTCACAGTGCCAGCAGCCTGTTGCCTTTCCCTGGTCTTAAAATTAAAACCAAAACACGGTTTATGAGGAAAAAGGGGTTTTTACCTTGGGATTTATTTCAGGATCGTGGGTTGCAGCACTTGGTCCAGGTGCAATGCCCCAAAAATGCATGTTCACCATCGCACCGAAATACACACAATTATAGGCCTTGCTAATTAGCACATCTATCAAAGATTCCCCAATGAGAGGCTGGAGTGAAGCCCTCGTTGTGAGGAACCTTCCCCCTGGCTGGGCCTGTCTGAGGTTCCAAAATGTGTTCTGGAGAGGCCCTTGGTGTCTGGGGCTCCCAGGATGTTTGCTCTCCTGGTTTAACGGTGCCGTGGGGCTGAGCTGAGTTATCAGCCTTGGGAAGTCACAGTGTGTGGGCTAAAAGCACTGAGAATACATCAAACTATAAAAGAGTGTGTGAGAGGGGTATGAAAGAAAAGGCAAGAAAATCACTCTGGCATCAACAGGAGCTGCCCTGTCCCGAGAGAGAGCCGTGCAGGGCTAGCACTGTCCTCGAGCACGCACAGAGACGAGCCTGGAGCACTGCTGCTCCTCATGCCCCCATCACACGTCCTGCAGCTCTTTGGGCAGCAGGAGGGGCTGGTCCAGGGGCGTGGGGTGGGAGGGGGGCCCCCACAAGAGAGGCTGAAATTTTGTAAGAGAGGGAAGTTCTGCTGAGGAGGGGATTGGGATTGGAGGAGGGTTAAGGTCAGGAATGTGCCTTTGCCAGCACCCAAGGTGGCCAATGCCCATGGTCCCCAGTGCTGGGAGCATCCCCTGGCAGTGCCGTGGCCAGTATTCCCACAGCTTCCAGGGTGGTAGAAGCCACCTTGGCCAGCATCTCCAGAGCATCCTGGTCCCAGGGTGGTGGAAGCCTCCTTGGCCAGTGTTCCCAGAGCATCCTGGTCCCAGGCTGGTGGAAGCCTCCTTGGCCAGCATCTCCAGAGCATCCTGGTCCCAGGGTGGTGGAAGCCTCCTTGGCCAGTGTCCCCAGAGCATCCTGGTCCCAGGGTGGTGGAAGCCTCCTTGGCCAGCATCTCCAGAGCATCCTGGTCCCAGGGTGGTGGAAGCCTCCTTGGCCAGCATCTCCAGAGCATCCTGGTGCCAGAGTGGTGGAAGCCACCCTGGCCAGCATCTCCAGAGCATCCTGGTCCCAGGGTGGTAGAAGCCTCCTTGGCCAGTATCTCCAGGGCATCCTGGTCCCAGGCTGGTAGAAGCCTCCTTGGCCAGTGTTCCCAGAGCATCCTGGTCCCAGGCTGGTGGAAGCCTCCTTGGCCAG
>VZRF01011185.1:1639-22025 GCA_013396875.1 Vireo altiloquus | reverse complement strand
CCCCTGCACCCCCTGCACCCCCTGTCACACCCCCTGCACCCTCTGTTGGGATTGGGAGGAGGGAGGTGGAGGTTTAAATGGGACAGAAGAGTGACAATGGCATGAACGCTGCCCTTGAGCATCACCCTCACCAAGCTGGGCAGAGACCCTGAGCTCCTCCTGCAGCGTCACCTCTGCGGGCAGCACAGCCGCGATCCGCACCAGGATCCCTTCCCTGCTCCCTTCCTGGAGGATGATTCCCAAGGGAGGTCTCTGCGGCCATGGGGCAGGGCTGGGCAGCGCAGCAGGATGCCTTTTTCTGGTCTTAAAATTAAAACTAAAACACCGTTTGTGGCGAAAAGGAGTCTTTACTTCAGTATTTATTTCAGGATCTTTGTCGAGGTGGAATGCTCTGAAAATGCATTCTGAAAATTTTCACACTGAAATACACATGATTATAAGCTTTGCAAAATTAACATATTTATCAAAGATCTCTTAATTAGAGGCTCGAGTCAACTCGCTGTTCTGAGGAACTTTTTCTCTTTTGATGGGCTTATCTTAGTTTACAAAAATATGTTTTGGAGAGGATTTTGGTGTCTGGGTCTTCCAGACTGTTTGGTTTCTTGGTTTAACAGTACAGTGGGTCTCAGTTAAGTTATTAGACTTGGAGAGTTACAAGTATGTGGGCAAAATGGGTAAGAATACATATAACTATATAAAAGAGTATGTAAGAGGGGTATAAAAGAAAAAGCAAAAAATCATTCTGGCATCAAGGAGGGCAGCCTGGACACCACTCCCCACCAGCCGTGGCAGCGTGTCCGTGTCCTGGTGCTCCAGGCTGCAGCCACAGGTCGAATGCCGGTCTGGGAAGTGCTCCTGAGGGACCCATTCCCATTCCTGCTACCACAGGCACCCGCCCGGGTAAATCCTCCCCATAAATTTTTCAAGCTCCATCTTGAAACCGGCCGGGCTGTTTGCAGTGCTGGCTGCGGGCCAGGGTGTGTAGTTCACCAGAAATGTCGTGTTTGTTTGTTTTTTTAATCTGGGCTGGGGCCAAACTGGATCCACACCAGGGTTTTTTGAAGTTTCCGGTGCACCAGAGCCCTCCCAGCCCCACAGCTGCTCCGTGAATCGAAGCCTTCAGCTCCTTCCCGGCGGGAGCCTGCTGTGAGCCCAGCTCTGACAGCACCTAGGGCTCTGAGCACCATTCCAAGGCTCTGAGCATCATTCCAAGGCTCTGAGCACCATCCCAAGGCTCTGAGCACCATCCCAGGGCTCCAGGTGACCATCCCAGGGTCTGAGCAACATCCCAGGGCTGTGAGCACCATCCCAGTTGTCTGAGCACCATCCCAGGGTCTGAGCACCATCCCAAGCTCTGAGCACCATCCCAAGCTCTGAGCACCATCCCATGGTCTGAGCACCATCCCAGGGCTCTGAGCACCATCCCAGGGCTCTGAGCACCATCGCAAGGGTCTGAGCACCATTCCAAGGCTCTGAGCACCATCCCATGGTCTGAGCACCATTCCAAGGCTCTGAGCACCATCCCATGGTCTGAGCACCATCCCAAGCTCTGAGCACCATCCCAGGGCTCTGAGCACCATCCCAGGGTCTGATCACCATCCCATGGTCTGAGCACCATTCCAAGGCTCTGAGCACCATTCCAAGGCTCTGAGCACCATCCCAGGGCTGCTCCAGGTGACTCTCCCAGGAGCCTACCGTGGCCCCAGCAAGGGGCTCCCCTTCCCTGGTTGCACAGGGGTGCTGAAGCCTTTGAAGTTGGTTTTTGGCGATGCTGCCGGGTCGCAGTTTTCGGCTCAACGCAGGTTTGGCCCTCGCTGACCCCGGGAGAGGCTGTCCCAGGGTTGCCTTTAGCAAGGAGGGGATGGTTCCTCTGGCTGCAGCGTAACCACGTTCGCGGCCAGCTGATAGCCATCTGCTCCTCTGCCAGCAGCTCCTCCAGCCTAAATAGCTCTGATCCCTCCTGCTGTGTAGTCCCAGATGTATTTATAGACCAGCTCTCTCCCAGCCTTCATTTTCCTAGACTAAACAAGCTCAGTGCTTTCATGCCTCTCTCCTACAGGCAGCTCTGCTTCCACCCGCCTGTCCCTGCTCTGCCCAGGGACCCCTCACGGTGCCTGGGGGTGTGCAGGGCTGGGCAAGGCCAGCTCTTGGCTGTGCCCCCTCGATGGCACGGGGACGAGCTGGTCCCCACTGTGGCCACGAGCCAGTCCCCCCTGTGGCCACCCTGCCAACAGGGATTGTCCTCTACGAGGCCATGGTGGTGACTCCTGTGTTTCCACACTGCTCTTCCATCCCTGTTTCACCTTTCATGGACACCTCTGGAGGGCTGGGCCTGACCTTACCCTGATGTTTCTCCCAGCCCAGCCCTTCCAGGCTGTTTTGCTCATTCTCTGTGCCTATGATATTGGCCTGCACCAAAGGCAGAGTGGCAGCAGGGCCAGGGCTGTGCCTGTCCCCTGTGCTGGCACTGCTGGGGCCCCTCCAGTCCTGTGTCCACCCAGGGCCCCTCAGGACAACACAGACCCTGAGGGGCTGGAGTGTGTCCAGGGCAGGGAATGGAGCTGGGAAGGGGCTGGAGGAGCCCCCGGAGGGGCTGAGGGAGCTGGGAAAGGAGCTCAGGCTGGAGCAAAGGAGGCTCAGGGGGGACAGCAGCAGGAATTTCCCCATGGAAAGGGAGCTCAGGCCTTGGCAGGAGCTGCCCAGGGAGGTTTGGGGTGCCCATCCCTGGAGGTGCCCAGGGAATTCTTGGAGGTGGCACTCAGAGCTCTGGGCTGGGGACAAGGTGGACATCAGGCATAGCTTGGACTCAATGATCCTGGAGGTCTTTTCCAGCCTCAGCGATTCCACGAGTCTGTGATTCTCTGTGCCTGTTATCTCTCCCATTTGGCACTACAGCAAATTCCATTAGCAGGACCACAGTCTCTGGGCCAGCTCCAGCACCTGCCTTGGAGCCACAGCTCATCCTCCAGCACATTCCCCCCCTGCCCTCCCTCCCAGTTCCTGCCCATCCACCAGCCCAGCCTCTGTCCCCATTTCCCCACCCTCCCACTCTGTTTCCACAGAACTCTTTCCCACCCCCTTTGCCAAACACAGGGCAGATGGACAAACCCTGGCAGCAGCCCTGGCAGAGGCACCGAGCACGTCTGTGGTGCTGCAGTGTTGCCTCTCCCTGGTCTTAAAATTCAAACCAGAACACGATTTATGGGGAAAAGGGGTTTTTACTTTGGTATTTATTTCAGGATCCTTGGGTGCAGCACTTAGTCCAGGTGGAATGTCTTGAAAATGCATGTACACCATCACACCGAAACACACACAATGATAGGCCTTGCAAAATTAACATATTTATCAAAGATTGTTCAATGACAGGCTCGAGTGAGCCCCTTGTTTTGAGGAACCTTTTCTTTTGATGGGCTTATCTTAGTTTATAAAAATAAGTTCTGGGGAGGACTTTGATGTCTGGGGCTCCCAGGATGTTTGGTCTCCTGGTTTAACGGTGCCGTGGGGCTGAGCTGAGTTATCAGCCTTGGGAAGTTACAGTGTGTGGGCTAAAAGCACTGAGAATACATCAAACTGTATAAAAGGGGTATAAAAAAAAGAGAGGGATATAAAAGAAAAAGCAAAAAATCATTCTGGCATCAGCAGGGCAGCATGGGCAGCCCCTGGATTGGCTGTTTCCGAGGCTCTGAGGGACACCAGGCACCTCCGTGTCCATGGAATGCTGGAGCAGGCCTTGGTCCTGGTCACTGGTGCAGACACAGGGCTCCAAACCCGGGGGACTGGTTCCCGAAATCCACTGGCACATGTCAGCTGGGAGGACACCAATGCCTCCGGTCCAGCCCCCTCAAGGTCCCTGTCTGGAGCTCGGCAGCCCCCGAGGGAGCAGCAGGCTCGTTCGGTGAGCTGGTGTCTCATGAGCAGGTGCTGGGAACCAAGAGTAGTTTGTGTAGACTGTCTTAGGTGCTTTTGCAAACTGTATTTCACAGGTGGTGTTTTCAGACTGTTATTCTAACTTGTTCTGGGTGGTGTTGTAACGAGTCAGCGATGTTAAAGAGGTGTTCACCCAAGAACAAATACCTGTGTCCTGCTCTAGCAATCCTGGTTATAAAAAGGCAAGGTTTTCTTAATAAATGGCTTCTCTTCATCTGAAGTCCATGCCCCATTCATTTCCATCCCCAGGACTCAACAGCAGGAGTGGTGAGGACACGAAGGGCACCAGTAAAATACCCCTCAGTCCATTTATCAGCTGGTTTAGCCCAGATCCTGCAGCCAGGTCCTGGCTGGATGAATTGGAAAGGAGAGCTGCTCCTGGTGTAATCAAAGCCTGGGAGGCTCAGGCTGGGGTTACTGAAGGCTCAGGATATGGCACAGAGTCCCAGAATGGCCGAGTTTGTAAGGAATCACTGGAGGTCACCAGTCCAACCCCTCCCTGCCCAGGCAGGGCCATCCCAGAGCACAGGGCACAGCAGTGTGTCCGTGTGCCTCTGCAATATCCCCGCTGAGGGAGACTCCAGCCCCTCCCTGGGCAGCCTGTTCAGGACTGGGCACTGCCCAGGGCAGAAGTTGTGCCTCCCGTGCAGGGCAATTGCTGGGCTCAGTCCCTGCCCGTGGCTCTGGTGCCACTGCTGGGCCCTGGAGCAGAGCCTGGGCCCTGCTCTGACCCTCCCTGCAGCCCTGCACACGATGATCTCTGCTCCATCCCCTCCGGCTGCGCAAGTCACATCACAGAGGTCCTGGGGAGAGGGACAGGCACCCACAAAGCAGTGCAGGAGAACCTCCACACCTCGGCTCCTTGGAAGGCCACCAGAGGGTCTCCGTGCCCCCCGAGGCTCCCCAAAAGCCGGTTGATGTCTGAAGCCAGAAGGTTTCTGCCCAGCCTGAGGTGGTGGCTGCCCGAACTTCACGGGGACAGCACAAAGGAGGTCCCAGGATGGCCTGGGAGGCTGCAGTAGCCTGAGGCACAAATGTGGTTCAAGGGAGTTCACTGAGAGCGAGAGGGATGCGGGATACTGTCCCAACCAGTAACGGTGCTTTCTGGTCTCAGGAAGAGCCAGTTTCCTAAATCTGAGAACAATTACGACCGAGATTGTCTTGGAGGAAAATTTTAAACAGAACAAAATGAGAACCATGGCTGGGAATCATTCAGAAATACTTTCCAAAGAGCCGGAGCATTGGCCCGAGGCAGCGGAGCCTGGACGATTGCGAGACCCACCAGACCTCCCTGGCCTGGCAGCTCATCCCAGTCCCCCCGGCCAGAGACCTCGGCAGCGCTGCTCAGGGTGCCCATCCCATTGCTGCTTTCTAGGAAAAGTGTCTCCGAGGGGCAGCAACCAGCAGGGTCTTGCCCCAGGGCCCACAGAATCGTCTGCCCGAGCTCCCCCCAGCTCCGACGGGAGAGCAGAGCTGTGCCCAGCGCTCCCTCCGCGCCCTCAGGCCGCAGCAAAGCCCTGCTACTCATTAGGAGAAGCAGCCGCAGCGGGGGATTTGTTTTCGTGTGTTCTGCCCTCCTTTCTCTCAGCCCCGGGGCCTGTCTGTGCTCCCGTCCCAGGGCCCTCCATCCCTCAGGAATCCTGAGGCACGGCCGGAGTCTGGGGCAGTCGGAATGCGAACCGGGGCTGCCTGGCGGTTCCCAGCGGAGCTGCTCAGTCCCTAGGGACACCTGGCAGCCAGTGGTGTCACCTCTGTGTGCCCACAGCCCGGCCCCACTGGTGTCACCTTTGTGTGCCCACAGCCCAGCCCCACTGGTGTCACCTCTGTGTGCCCACAGCCCAGCCCCACCACCACTGGTGTCACCTTCGTGAGCACACAGCCCAGCCCCACTGGTGTCACCTCTGTGTGCCCACAGCCCAGCCCCACCACCACTGGTGTCACCTTTGTGTGCCCACAGCCTGGCCCCACTGGTGTCACCTTTGTGTGCCCACAGCCCAGCCCCACCACCACTGGTGTCACTTTTGTGTGCCCACAGCCCAGCCCCACCGCTGCTGGACAACCGTCGGATGGACATCTCCCATGCATGGGGAACAGGCTCCTCTCGGAGCTGAAGACACAAATGAAGCAAACCCAGGTTCCCATGACAGATGGGAAAAGAGACATTTTGAGCTGTCAGCGCCTTACAGTGGAAGGAAAACAAGGAGAGGTAGCAGCTCTGTGGAGGATGGTGAGGAGTCAGCTCAGACAGACCCAGCTGGCCCACGGGAGCGACATCCCTTTGATAGCAGCATCAGTTCCCCAGGCAGAAGCCAGGCAAGGATGGAATTTGCCCAAGCTTGCCCCCCTCTCCCCAAGATGAAGGTTTGCAGTTGTTGGGCCCAGGAGGGTCTGGGTGTCCTTGGAGAGCGAGCTGGAGAGGCTTTGTTATGTCAGTGTGAGCATGAGAGAACAGCACTGAACGAGCTCCAGGGAACTGCAGAGTCACACTGGGCAGGGCAGGGCTGGGAACAGAGAAAAGTTCAAACCTAAGGCATCAGCCTCACCAAAGGCTTTTATCCATGTCGCACCAGAACGTGGCTGTGGTGGGAGAGGAAAGGAGAATGTGGAACAGGGATACAGCAGTCCTAGGAAAAGGGCTTGGAGGGGCAGGCAGGGTGGAAGGTGACCGGGGGCAGGCAGGGCTGCTGTGGGACCCCCGAGGCACTGAGGGGCAGGGAAGGGATCCCAGGACCAGCACGGAGAGGCCATGGTGGGCTCTGGGGAAGATGAAAGCTCTCTGCACTTTGTCTCTGCCCCTGCCAAGCTGTGTCTGGGTTATCCCCTGCCTGGGAGAAGCAGGGGCAGCACGATGCCAGTGGGCATCCAGCTGTAGTTCCTGGGGACAGAGGCTGTGCCAGGCAGAGCTTAGACAGAAAACACTCATCTGCCAAGAATGTTTATTTTGTTAGGAAAGAGACAGAACGTCTTAACTTCACTAATGCAATATAAGAGTTTTGCTCATAAAATTGAATTAATTCTTGTTAGGAAACCCTGCCTCTGTTGCTCTCCATGGCAGCAGCCACATCCTCCCGTCCAGCTCTTCCATCCATCACTGCTGCTGGATTTGGACACAGCCAGGTCCCCCCTGTGGGGAGCGGGAGCTGGAGGAGCCCCAGTGCAGCAGTGATGGCCAAACATTTCCCTCCCAGTGACGGAGCCGTGGCACCAGGACGAGTGCAGGGAGCTTCATGTGCTGCTCCAAGGAAGTCAATGGTGGCTGCCAGCACTGCAAAGTTGTCACTCATCCCTCATCTGGGTGCAGGAGCAGCTCCCTGACCACCCACCAGCACTTCCCAGTGCTGCTCCCAAGAGGCTTCAGGGAACCTCAAACAGCTCGAAGGCTGGTGGGATGCAGGTAGGGGTGCTGGGGCCCACAGGTAGCTCTGTGCCCTCAGCCTGGCTACAGAAGAGGGGTCAGGGGCTCCAGAGCACCTTCTCTCTACCTTTCCGTGGGGACAGTAGCCCTGGCACCTGCACCTGAGAGCCTTTCCCCAGGAGCCTGACCACAAGTCGTGCAGCTGCAACATTTGGTGCCCATGTGTGCTCCTCTGAGCCTCGTCCTCTGCAAACATGGACCAGACACTCGCAGGGAGAGACACCAGAACAGCTGTAAACAGGAAGGGAAGCTGCAAAGATCTGTCTCTCACTCAGCTTCTCCCCAGCGAGCTATTTATTTCGGGTACCCAAACGCAGGTCGGCATTCCGATGACATGAGGTTAATCCCGGCCGGAGGCTCCCTGCGCTGGCGTTGAGCGCTGCTGTGTCCCAGCACATCTTGGGCCAATGTCCGGCCCAGCCCAGCCCAGGGAGGTCAGCAGGTCTGCCCTGACCCCTCTGTGCCTCGCTCCACTTGCCGTGCTGTGGATGCTGATCCTGGTTGGAAAGCAGAGCTCTGCTCCTCCGGGGAATGCTGAGTGTGTGGAGCTGGTCCCTTCTGCTCTTGGCCGGAGCTGGGGGCTGAGCTCTCTGAAGGGACAGGTTGTGCACTGCAGTCAGAAACAACTCCTCACCACCGTGGTTTTCCTGCTCTCCTCAAACACCTCCCTGTTACTTGCAGCTCAGAAGTTTCCAGACAGGAATATCCACCCATTTTTCTTCTCTTCCCCTCCACTTTTCAGGGCCATAAAAATCCAGTGTGTCTAGGATATGTATTCATTGCACTTTTCCATTTCCACCCGCAGCTTTTCCAAACCTCTTCACCTCTGGAAGAGCTACAGAAGCAGCAAAAGGAAAACTGAAACCCAGGAACGCACCACAGCAGGGCTGTGCCAAGCGTAAGGACTTTGAGAGGATCAGCAGGACAGAGGAAAAAGCCTCTTCAGAGTTGTTTGGAGAGAAACAGATCCTCTTCCCCACAAGGATCAGCTGTGTGATGCTGATGTGCAGCCAGAGCAAGCCCTTGGCCCCACAGCCCGAGGATGCTGATCTCCTGTGCCTTTCCTTGGGGCAGTGGGAGCCGTGGGATCCCCCCAAGGGGGCTCAGCTCCGGGATTTTAGAGGACTTAGGGGTGGCTGCTGACCCCAGGTTTGTGTATCCAGCAGGACTGGCGTGGGCAGGAGCAGCACTGCCCACAGACAAGGAGCTGAGGATGGCTGGGATCCCTCCAGGCTGGCACTGGGGTGCCGTGGGGATGAAGGTGGAGGGAAAGGCAGGGAGAGCTCCGTGTGCCTGAAAGTGGACACTGGAGAAGAGGAGCAGACAGAGAACAAGGCCCTTCTTCCCTGGATCTGAGCTGGCGCCGAGCACCTCCTCTGCACGCCCTGAACCCTCACTCCTCGAGCCCAGGGGTGTCCCTGGAGGATCCCACTCCCGTGCCGAGCCATTCCCGCTGTGCTCCTGCTCTCCCGGAGTGCCGGGGCTGTGCTGCAGGGCAGGGACCAGCTCAGTGCACTGCACACACACCTGGCACCGCTGCAGGGCTGCAGGCTGCACCTAGAGGCATATCTGGGCACATCTGTGGGTCGGGGAAGCGCCGTGGGACTGGGGAGAGGGGCCAGCAGTCCCGTGCTGTGCTCCCAGGCTGAGCGCGGTGCAGCCACAGGAACCTCATGGCATGTTCTGCACATGGCCCAGCCCCAGGCTCAACACGAGCCATCTGGACTTGCATCAGCACCGAGGGCTTTTCAAAGAGTGTCCCGTTCACAGCAACCAGCCTGCACGCTGATGTTCTCCAGATGACTCTGTTGTCTTTGGAAAGCCTCCTAAACACTTGAAAAACACCTTCAGCCATACTCCGACGCAGCCGAGCGGGACCGAGATTAGAAATTGCACTTGACAGTGCTCAATCTGTCCAGTGGGATTAAAACCAGATCCAGTTCACGTCTCTGCAATTACACACCTCCCTTCCATAGGCAAAGGGCTCTCTCTTTCATCTGACATCAGGGTGTGCAATTTTTATTCCTGCTTAAGCCTCAGATGAAGGGCTCTTGAGAGTATTTCAATGCAATCGCAAACTATTCTGGACAGATGTTGCACAAACTGGTTTCAAAACAGTGGTGGTCCTGACCACGACAGCCCAGAGTTTAATACTGTTGGATTCTGGGATCCTACTGGGACAGCAGACTGAGGATTTTGACTTCTACTGCACCAAATCCATGAAGGCAGTGCTGATAAGGCCATGTACTTAAGTCAATGCAGCAAGGGAAAGAGCTTCACAGGGAAAATGGGAGCCCTGGCTGGGTTATGTAGAGCTGGAGGGGCTGGAGAGGTGGGTGAGAGCTCTGGAATCACCCATTTGGAATGGGGACACTGAAGCACCCTCTGAGGACATCATCAGCCACCAAACAGGTGTCTCTCGGTAGCTGAGGATGAGCACAGTTGTTGTTCATAGTCCACACCCCAAGAGAACACTTTGGAAACCATTGCTTTCTCCAACCTTATTTTTTCCTGGGTGGCCGCAGAGTTGTCACTGCACATCCTGGCATCATGCTGACCTTTAAAATGGACTTTTTAAGAACTTGATCAGCTGCAAGTGAGAGCTGAGAAATTTCCCTCCAGGTCCTGCAAGAATGCTGATATTCTTTCCAGGAGGGGCTGCAGCTCCTCACCTTCCCTCTGGGCACTGCAGTCGCTTCCCTTCCCCGCAGAGGGATTGTCCCTTCCAGGAGAGGTGTCCCCACAGGCCTCCTGGGACAGTCTGTGCGTGAGATCTGGGCCACTGGTTTGGGATCGGCTCTGAGCAGAGGGTTCTCCTGGGACCCCTCCCTGGTCCCTCTGCTGGGATAACTGCGTGGAGGGGGAGGCACAGAGCTGTAGGGGAATCATGGAATCACAGAATCCTGAATGGATTGGGTTGGAAGAGACCTCAAAGCCCACCCAGTGCCACCCCTGCCATGGCAGGGACACCTCCCACTGTCCCAGGCTGCTCCCAGCCCCAATGTCCAGCCTGGCCTTGGGCACTGCCAGGGATCCAGGGGCAGCCACAGCTGCTCTGGATGGAAAAGAGGGAAGAGACTGAGACAGTGCTATGGGAATCCAGAGAGCACCAAGGTGCCAGGGGAAAGGGAGGAGCAGCCTGGAGAGAGCGAAACTTGGGAGACGCGCAGCAAACTGGAGGCTGCTGGGTGATCAAAGGCAGCACCAGGGGGTATTCAGGGCTCTAATTGGGCCCAGGAATTAATGATGATCCCAAAATCAAAGCTGAGGGAGCTTGCTGGGGAATCCTCATTTAACACCCACAGAGCCAGTCTGGTTCTGCTGGCCTGGAGATCACACCTGGGGGGGAAACACTGCCCTGGGAAGGGAAGGGAAGGGAAGGGAAGGGGGAAGGGGAAGGGGAAGGGAAGAAAAGCTCCTCAGAGAGAGGAAAATCTCTCAGTGCAGGATTCCCTGTGGGCACCCAAACAAAGGTACACGTAGGGACTGGAAAATCCCCTTGGTAACCAATGATGCAGGCTTGGAAAAGCTGCTGAAAGGAGCTTTTGGAAAAAACTCCTCGTGTTGAGCATAACCACGTCAGAGCTGGATGTGGGGTGATCCTGCAGCATGGGACATAGAGGCAGCATGGAAACGATCCTGCTGGAGGCTGTTTTGGGAAACATTTCGGGGGGAGAATATGCCAGATGGCAGCGTGGGACCGCGCTGACCTTCAGATGGGTACAGAGATCCGGAGGGAACCCTCGGGGGAAACCCACCCCGGCTGCCTGCTCCATGCCTGGACCTGGCTCCAGTGCCCTCCTGGGGAGCAGAGGGACAGGGCTGGGGAAGCTTAGGAAATAATGGCTAACGTGTAATTTTAGAAAATCACGCTGTCCTTTCATAAGAGCAGCTAAAAATGTCCCTCTGGCACTGCAGCAGTTCCGACAGAGGAACCAGCTGGCAACAGGGAGACGGAGATAGCAAAGCCCTGGAGAAGGGAACTCTTCAGTCTGGGGTTGAGTTTGGTGTGAAAATGGTTTGTTCTGCTCCGCCTGCCCGGGGAGAGAGCTCGGAGCGAGTGGCAGAGGTCAGATGTTCCCGTGTTTTCATCTGGATCCTCACCGGTTTCGCTGGACAAAGGCAGACAATGCCTTATTCTGGGAGGTGCTTCCCGGGACTCCCTGGGGCTGGGCTGTGCATCCAAAACATTTCACAAGACGATACTGCAAATATTTGGGATGCTGAAGGCAGTGGAGTTCACAGGGATCATATTGTACTGCAGGGAAAAACGCCAGCAGAACGGAACCGAAGTCCTGAAAAGCTCTGGGAGGGACTTGAAACAGGCAAATCCTCCAGGTTAAAGAAATAAAATAAAGAGTTGAGGGAAGGCTGAGCCTCAGCCCCCCGGGAGCTGCCTGAGCTGCCCCGGTGGCATCGCTTGGTCCCCACCCGCACACCAGTGCAAGCCAGCAAGGCTCGCTGAACCAGCCGGCGCATCCCAGGGCAGATTTAGCTCATTCCCATTGGAAATGCACAGAAAAGGATGAAGTCCCTCCCTGGGGATAACCCCCTGCGGGGGCCGCTCCCGGCAGGGAAGTCGAGGCAGAGCCACTGCCGCCCCCTCCCCCTGGAGCCGCACTGGGAGCCACTTGAACAAGCACAGGCTAGGAAAGAAACCTGGGAAAGCCTCTGTGGGGGCTAGTCCTGCCTTCAGAGCTGTCGGGAGCCTCGAGGGAGAAGGGGGCTGCAGGAGGATGCATTCCCCGGAGCGGAGCCCCCGCACGAGGTGGAACCCCAGCCCGGCAACGCCGCCGGTCCCGGCAGCGTGGGAGGAGAACGCTCACGGACAGGAATCCTTCCAGGCATCCCAAGCTGGCTCTGCTTGGAATCAGGGTGAGGCACACGCACGTCCAGGCACCCACTGCCCCGGAATCACCGTGGCTGTGGAATAAAATATCAAATAACACAAGACCTCGAGTGCTGGGAGCCGTCAAACCAAACAAACGAGGACAGTAGTTCCAGAAATTAGAGACACAATCCAGCGCTGGCATCTAGTCATTTGTATAATTAATGACACACTAGTTCTCAATTAGCATCGCTGCAATCCAGAAATAGCGTTATTAGAGACTGCAGCGCCCAGCCGTGTAATGGCACATGGAGAGCTGCGCTCCGAGCCATGACCCACCTACTGTGCTGGCGACTGAGAATGGCCTCGAGTTCCCTGGGAGGAGCTCCAGTTTCTGTGGAGAGCAGGCTAATGAGCCTCAGCCTAATGAGGTCATGGAAAACACTGACAAATGTTTGAGTGGAGGCTCGACATACCTTCGGATACCTGAGCCATCCCATCCGGATCCCGTGCAGCGCTGCTGAATTCCTGGAGAGCTGCCTTGAAGCTGCAGCCCTCACCTAGAGAGGCTGAGAAACCTGAGCTAGTTCCAAAACCTTCCCCGCTGAAATCTGGGGAGCCCCACAAACCCCACGGGGAGGGCAGCGGAAGGCGCTGGGAAGGTGCTGGTGGGAAACAGCTCTCCAGGGTTTGCAGACACCGGCAATGGGAAGCAGCGGGCAGGACGCTGGGGGGTAACTCCCTGTGGCACCCGGGGGACAGGAGCTGTGCCCTCATGGGTTGGGGCAGCCCAGGACTCTGTGCTGGGAGTAGGAATCACAGAGTCACAGAGAGGTTTGGGAGGGTAAAGCCCATCCGGTGCCACCCTTGCCGTGGGCAGGGACACCTCCCGCTGTCCCAGGCTGCTCCCGCTGAACATGTCCAGGGATGCACCAGCTCCTGCAGTGTCCTGGTTCAAGGGATACATCCCCTTCCATCCATCCAGGGCTGGAAATTGTCCTGGAGCTGTGGTGGATCTCCATCCAATCCCTTCCAGCCTTTTTCCTCTGATGTTTGCAAATTGCTGTCAGATTAAAGGCTGCTCTAGGTTTTGGAGTTAATGAAGAAAAAGCCACTCCTCTGCGGGAATCCCCAGGAAATGTCCTTCCATCTCCTGGGACAGCCCATTCTCCAAACCCTCCACGGAAGAGGGCAGAGACCTCCCTCTGGGGCACAGCATTCCCGGAGCACGGGACATGGCCGTGAGAAAGCAAAGGAGCAGAAATTAGTCCCTTAAGCAGGGACAGTGGCAGTGGGGACCTGGAGGGGACACAGCTGAGCAGCACCGGGGCTTCAAGGGCTTCCTGGCATGCCGCGGCACCGTCCTGGCTCGGCTGGGCACGGCGGCGGGCGGGATGGAGGCGCTGGCAGTGGCACCGTGCGGCGCGGGGCCGGCAGCAGCCGGGGCCATCTGGGCCTGCCGGGGCCGATGGAGGGCTCCCAGGGCTGGAGGCATCCGGGGCGAGCCAGGGGCTGAGCCGGCCCGGGCACTGGCGGCTTCCAGCGTCAGCGCCGGGAACAGGCACGCAGCCCCACGTGTCGGCCCGGAGCGGGGCCCAGAGCCGGCCCGGTGCCGGAGCGCGGGGACAGCGCCGTCCTCGCCTTCCCCCGGGCCATGCCGGAGGGAGCGAGGGTGGGAGTGGAGCAGGGAAGCACATCCAGAGTCGCCGTCCGCCCGTCCCGCGGCACCTGAGCCGCACGGGAGCGGAGGTTCGCGGCGGGGACCAGACCGGACCGGCACCCCCGGGCACGCCCGGATCCCGGGATCCCATCGGCTCCGCCCGTGCCGCTGTCCCCGAGTGCTCCGCCGGTGCTGAGCTCTGCCAGGCGTGTCACCGACGGCGCGTTAAGCCCTCATTATGTCTGCTCGTCTAAGTTTAATGGGTTGTGACGGAGCCCTTTGGAGATATCTAAATAATCTCTGCTAATGGATCCCATCTGTTCGTCCCCGTGCACCCGAGCCAGCGCCGACAGCCCAGCCCGGCCGCCTGGGCACCGACCCAGCGGGCACCGGGTGCCCCTTGCCAGAGAGGAGATGTGCCATGTGCCCCTCCCCGCCCTCCTCTTCCTCCCCGCACAGCCGGACAGCGGCACCAGCGCCGGGGCCGTGCTGGGAGGGGGGAATGTCTGCGAGGGGCGGGCAGGGCTGCTCTGAGGAGTGCTCTGAGGAGAGCAGGGAGTGTTTTCTCCGCTGCTCAGATCTCAGTTCCCCTTTTTGCTCTGGCTCAGCTGTGGTGGCATCTTCCCGGGACTCCCCAGCGTGAGCAGGAGCTCGGGGGAAGGCCCACGGCCGTGCCAAGGCTGGGAATGCCTGGATGAGTCCTGGCCGGGGTGTGCAGGGACAGGATCGGCCTGCAGGGGTGGCACAGGGAGGTCGGTGGGGAGCTGAGCAGGTAGGCCCAGGTCCTGTGCAAGTCCTGCAAAGGACAGTCCCTCCTCGGTGGCAGAAGGGAGCAGGAGGTGACCTTCAGAGCAGAAAGCTTTCAAGAAGGACACCACAGGGCAAACACAATGACTGGAAGTGTCCAAGGCCAGGCTGGATGGGGCTTGGAGCAACCTGGGATAATGGAAGGCATCTCTGCCCTTGGCGGGGTGGGGACTGGATGGGTTTTATGGTCTCTTCCAACCCAACCCATTCCATGATTTCTGTGTCTGGCATTCGAGGGGAAAGCAAGTTTTGGTAACAGGTGGCAGAGCCTCCAGACAAAAAGTATTCCACTTCAGTGCCGCAGAATCCACATGGGATGCAAGAGGGGGCTGGAGAGAGGGGGACATGGCAGTGCAGGATAAGAAATGCAGCTATGGCATGCTGCAGAGCTCACTGGGATGGGATGGATAGGGGTGTCAAAGGCCCTGACTCCACAGGGAAGAGTTGGAACCATGTGCCCATCCCTGCTGTCACGACAGGGTTAACACCAGACACTGCACAGAGCCGTGGCAGGGGCTGGTCCCACGATTTTCCATTCTCCAGCAGGCCCTCTGTCACGCCGGAGCTATTTATGAGGATCTTCCCAAAGCGGCGCTTGCGTGCTCCGGCCGTAAATCACCAGAGATGATATCTGAGTATCAGCACCAGGCATGAGACCTCACCTCTGCCAAGTCCCAGCTGCAAGGAAGCCATTTTCTCCTCCCCATGCACATCCCTTGGCCGCGTGGATGTCCAGGGAACAGCCGTCCTGGTGCCTGCCAAGGGGGATGTGTCAGTGGAGCTGCTGTCCAGCTCTCCGTGGGCAGCATCCAGACACAGCCAACATCCCTCTTGAAGGGAACTCAGGAACTCTTGGACCTTTCGTGGAGGGGCTCTCCATGGTTTTGGGCACTCGCTGCACTTCCACAGGGACAATCCTGGGTCCCCACCGGGAGCACCACGGTGTCCTGCCCATCCCCAGCCTTGCCGTGGCAGTGGCTTGGCATCTCCTGGCACTCATGAGCAGAGCTGTGGTTCAGGAGGAGAGTTCCATGGTGCCAGGCTCCCAGGGACTGCAGGCACAGGGCTGAGGCAGCCATGGCACCTCCTGCCTGGCATGACACGTGTCCATGGCCTGGGGGCAGCTGGAGGTGTGGTGGGCGCTGGGTATGGGGCACTGGGAAGGGGTCAGTGCTCCTGCCAGAACAGGCTCAGCAGAGAGCATCCTTGGGGTTGTGGGAAGGATGTGAGACCCCTGCCTCAGATCTGGGATTGTAAGACAGGAGTGTTGCTCCTGCTGCATCTCCTGAAGCCCCTAGAAGCACTCTGGGTGCAGGTGATGCCTTAGGTTTTAACTTTTATGTGTTCCCAGCCCTGCAGTGCCCAGTGTAACTCTGCAGTTCCCTGGAGCTCGTTCAGTGCTGTTCTCTCATGCTCACACTGACATAACAAAGCCTCTCCAGCTCGCTCTCCAAGGACACCCAGACCCTCCTGGGCCCAACAACTGCAAACCTTCATCTTGGGGAGAGGGGGGCAAGCTTGGGCAAATTCCATCCTTGCCTGGCTTCTGCTTGGGCAATTGATGCTGATATCAAAGTGGGAAGAACTCGGGAGCTGGCATTGTCCATTTTGGGATGCACTGAGGCAGGAGCCTCTGGAGCCCAGAGTGTGACCTCTGAAGGCCTTTCCAATTAGTCCCTCCTTTATTCCTTTACTCCTGTCTGGTCTCTGTTTCTAGGGAGCCATTTAAGGCATCATAGGGATGGGGAGACTTCCAAAACAGCTGATCATGGCCTAGTCCCACCTCAGCAAACACCAGATCATCTTCCTTCACCCTCACCCAAACCGCATGGTCCCTTCCCCAGGGCAGCGCCGCCTCCTCCTCCTTTCCTTTCCCCTTCTCCCTTAGCCCAGGACCTTGTCCACAGGGTCACCTGGAGGTGGCCACTGCTGGACGTGGGTCAGTGCCACTGCTGGGTGTGGGTCAGTGCCAAGGCCAAAGGCCAAGGGCACCCACAGCTTCCCCTCTGCACAGTGCAGGCACTTACAGAGGTGGGACCTCGCTACAGTCCCATGACAGGACCATCGTTCTGCAGAGCCAGAGCTCCTTAGCCCAGCCCATCCCATCCTGGGCACCTTGGGAACACCACCTGGGCTGTCTGAGATGCTGCTCCAACCCCTGCCCATCCTGGGCACCCTGGAAACACCAGCTGGGCTGTCCGAGGCGCTGCTCCAGCCCCTGCCCTGCCTGGGACTCCCAGGCTGGATTCCCACTCTCTGCCTGCCCCGTGTCCCTGTCTCCAGGCTGACGTCCCAGCCATGGCTGCAGAGTGCGTGGGCTCCTTCCCGCCCAGCTCCACTTGGAGCCCAGCCCTTCCCTCTCCCAGGCCTTCATCCAGCAAAGCACTTAAGTGCTCGCTCCTCCCTAAGCGAAACCAGTGGGGCCACTCACGCCTTTAATTCCAAGGCGGGGATGACCACAACCACTGGCTTACAGATGTCCCTGCCAGATCCCACGTCCTGCTCCTCGGACACAGATCCGTGAGGACTGGATTTGCTTTTGCTTCATTTTTGCTTCGCCCAGACCCGTGAAAACAAGGAAGGTGCTGGACCCAGCCGTGGGCACAGCACTGAGAAGCTCAGTACAGCTTCCCTGGTCAGGCCCCCGTGTTCCGTGCCCACCTTGAGGGAAGCTCTGCTTGCCAGGCTCCTGTTGCCTGTTGCTTTCTGTGTTCTCCAGGCAGCTGCAGCTCTCCAAGGCTCACAGTGTCTCATTATCCCCAGCACAGTGGGCCCCATTTGTGGGTGAGAGCTGAGCTTGTCCCCAGAGCTTCTCCCTCCCCGAGTGCTGCCATTTGGGCCTGGGCTGTTGTGCCCCAGCACATGTTTTTCACACATGTGTTCCTATTCCCCTCGAAGCCGGTGAAGGAGAAGTGCCAAGACACTGCAGTCACAGCATCACTGAAGCCCATAAATATCACGCTTGCCCCGCTCCCAACGTGGACAAGAAAGGAGCTGTGACTCGGTCCAGCCCCATTTATCCTTCAGACACCCAGACTGTGGAACATGCTCCTACTTTCCGCCAGATGTTCTGAGTTCTGCTCCTTTTATTGTTTATTTCTTGAGCCTCCGAGCCGGTCCCTGGCCGCGTGTCGTGCTCAGCACAGCTCCTTGAAACCCTTGAGTCAAGGCTTTCAGATGTGCTCGTTTGGAAAGTGTTGGGAAAGCAAGGGAAAATTACCGCCCTGGAGATTGCATCCTTGACCAGAAAGCTTGGAGCGAGGTCAGGCCTGGTGTGTTTGCACAAGGCTTGGAACACGTGTCGTGCTGTGGCAGCACCGCGCTGCTTGCTCGTGGTGTGGCCAGGGAGCGATGCTGCATCCAAAGGGAAGCATCCCTGCATCCCAGGCAGGGACCTCCATCCCCACATCCCCCCATCCCAGGCAGGGACCCCGACCCTCACATCCCCCATCCCAGACAGGCACCCCCACCCCAGCACCATCCACAGGGACAGTGCTTCCAGCTCCAGCAAGGAGGAGCTGAATGTGGCAACCTCTTTATTTCCTGATGGAAATTGAGATGTTCTGAATGAAAGGAGTTATCAGGGTCTTAGCCCTAAGCAGTTTGGGGTGCTGCCCTTCTGCCCTGTGTTTTTCCTGCTCTCTGCGTTCAGCCCCTGCCTCACAGATGTCCCTGGGGCCGGTCTGGTGCTCAGACCCTTTCCCTGCACATGGTGAGCAGGTGAATTAGACACATCTGTGCACCAGGAGCTGCCACAGGGACCGTACTGGGGGACTTCTGGCTGCCAAGAAGCCCAAGGTTCCCTCATTCTTAGCCCTAATCCCCTCCTGCTGTTGCTCTGAAGGAGCTGCGAGGGACAGAGGTTGTGGGGAGGCTGTGGCTGCCCCACTGCTGTTGCTGGATTTCAGCAGCATGAACTGCTTGTGTGCCCTGCTGCAGCCCTGGGGTGGCTATGGGATGCACTAAGGGGTGTGGGTGTCCTTGGAACCATGCACCCACGTTCCAGGGCAGCCAGTGCAGGAGCCTGGCAATGCCGGGCGTGGACAGGAGCTCCCCAGGCTGCCAAACCTTTCCCCAGCACTGGCTCTCCTGTTGGCTGTGGGAGGGCTGCAGGTCCCCTTCTCCTGGGCTGCTGGGTCTCCCTGGGATCGCAGCAGGACCACACCAGTGCCCATCAGAGGAGGAGGAGGAGGAAGAGCATCCCCCACGCCAGCGAGCACTGGGCTGGGGTGGGCAGCCAGACAAACTGCCCGGTGAGAGAGCCGGCACTGTGCTGAGCATGTGCAGCCACGGCACCTTGCTGAGTCCCCACGGTACCTGGAGGTCTCCAGAGGCTGAGTTACAACTTGTGAACGTTCAGGCTCACACAAGTGACGAAGGGCTGGAGCGGCGTGGGAGGAGCGTGTCTGTGGCTGCAGCAACATCCGCACGTGGCCTTCCCAAGGCAGCAGTGGCTGACGTGCACACGGGGCTGCCAGTCCCACAGCCAGCTGCAGCTCCCAGGAGCCATGAAACCAGGCTAGAGCCACGGCAGCAGGTGATGCTGGTGGGGCTGGTGGAGCCCTGGTGTGCACGGAGTCCCCCCCAGGACAGCACGGTGCGGAGCCCAGCCTGCACACAGCGTCTGGCACAGCACCGGGTGATTCATGTCCAGCCCTTCCCCAGTCTGGAAACATTCTTGGCATGTGGCAGCTCCCAGCCGCCCCTCTGGTTAACCCTGGTTTAGCCCGGTCTGGCCGGCAGTGGGGCACACGTGGCCCCGTTCAAGCCTTTGGTCTGGTCCAGCTTCCAGAGCCCTGCCCAGAGCCCCCAGCTCGGGAAGGAGCAAGGCAGTGCTGGCACGGGTGAAACACCAGGAGGAAGGAGCTTTCCCAGCTCTCAGTCACCCTGGTGGGGGCCCAGGGGTGCTGCTGGTCTCCTCTGGGGTCGGGAAGAGGACACAGTGGTGGGAGGGGTGTTGGGGTGAGCAAAGGGGGGTGTCCTGAGAGGAGGAAACGTCCCATTTTATCAGATTGCACTGGGAAAATGGTACAAAACAGGCACGAGGCCCGTGCCTGGCCTCCCAGCAGTTCCAACAAAACCCAGGGAGGCCAGCAGGAGCACGAGGGCCGGGTGTGCTGATGGGCAGCAAGCACCGGCCAGCAGCACCCACAGCCTGACCTGCTCACCCCACAGCAGCGCTGGCCAGAGGGGACAATGACCCCGGGCTGAAGGGCTGCAGCACCCACTGCTGAAGGGTCTGCCCAGCCCCCTGGGGTGACCTGCCCTGCCCAGGGTGGCCCCAGAGCTGGGAGCTGTGCCAGCCCCACGAGCTCAGCCCTGCAAGGCCTTAGCTCATCTCCCCAGTGCTCCCAGGGCTTGGCAGACACCTTCCTTCCTTCCTGTTGGGGATCCAGAGGGATGACCCCAAGCCCAGGCTGGTCTTGCTCCACCCAGTGAGGGAAGACGAGCCCAACTTGGTGAGGCCAGAATGATTTTTTACCTTTTCTGTTATACCCCTCTTACATACCCTTTTATAGTTTGATGTATTCTCAGTGCTTTTAGCCCACACACTGTAACTTCCCAAGGCTGATAACTCAGCTCAGCCCCACAGCACCGTTAAACCAGGAGAGCAAACATCCTGGGAGCCCCAGACACCAAGGGCCTCTCCAGAACACATTTTGGAACCTCAGACAGGCCCAGCCAGGGGGAAGGTTCCTCACAACGAGGGCTTCACTCCAGCCTCTCATTGGGGGATCTTTGATAGATG
>VZRF01011183.1:20248-35807 GCA_013396875.1 Vireo altiloquus | reverse complement strand
AAATCCTAACCTCCCAACACTCATAAACACAAAAGGAGCAACAAGCACTGTTAACATGCAGAGAACTTTACTTTCATGTGCTGACTTGAAAATGTGATTAACTGCCTGTGGTCAGTTGCCTTCCTGGTTTGGGTTTGTAATTTACCAAAAAACAGTAATTCAGCACCTCTCCTAATTTAGGGTAGATGCCTGAAAAGCACTCCCTGGCCCTCACTGCTGCCTTTAAGACAAGAACACAGGTGGCAGGTAGGCATGAGGAGCTCGTTAGCAGATGACGTAGCGGATGAGCCCCGAGCCACGGACCTCTCTCACTCTCTGGCAGTGCCTCAGGATGTTGAGGATGCTGTGGAAGCGCTTGTCCAATTTCAGCTGAGTGAACTCCTTGATATCAGCCTCCACAATAAAAAATTGTCCTGGAAAACAAACAATGATTTTGTTACAGAAATGTCTCTGTTGTAGGATACAGTTAGCATTTCACAAGTAACAGCACAGCCTTTTCTTCATAATTCCACAATCTGCAATTCGTAATTCTACAATCAGCAGTAGGATGGCCTCACGCTATATGGGGAACTTTGTTCTACTTGTAAAATTTGTCATCAGAAAGAGCATTGCCAGCCTTCCAATGAAGTTCAGACACTGTATCATCCACAGGCCCCGCTCCATGAGCTCCGTCTCCAGCAGGAAATCAAGTTCTGGAATTAGATCTTTGCTATAAAGACAAAGCCCTGCATACATCAGAGCTATGCAGCCCACCATTCCCTTGACTTATATCAGATTTGGAAAAGAATAATTCGTCATTACTTAAGAAAACAACAGAAAAAGATTAACCACTTGCAACAGCATCATCTCTGTGTCTCCAAGAAAATTGCACAGGGAGGTCCTGCATCAGAGCTGAGAGGCCACCCCTTCTTGTAGTTGATTAATTACTTCCATAAGCAAATTGTCATTAAAATTCAGGCTGCCCAGGGCAGTGGTGGAGTCACCATCCCTGAAGTGTTCAAAAAATATGTGAATGTGCCCCTTGATAACATGGTTTAGTGGTAAGCAGGGTGCTGGGTTGGCAGTTGGAATTTGTGATCTTACAGGCCTTTTCTAGCCTAAATGATGTGTAGTATCACATTTCCAAGTCTAAGGAGAACACAAGGGTAGGAGTGTTCCAGCTTGGAAAAAGAAGATAGCGTTCTCCCTCCTTGTTTTATCCTTTACACAGAGGCAGTGACATCTTAGAAAAGATGGAGCATCTCTTACTCCTGTTAAGTCCTTTCAGTTTAACTGGGAAGTGGCTGATCCAAGCTGGAAAGCCAAAGCTGCAAGTAAAGAACTAAGGTCCAAGAATTATGTTTATAAATGTAATGTCTCCCAAAATCTTGCTTAGACTGAGCTGAGAAATGACAGATCATGTTTTCTTACAGCCTGGGCCTCTCATGAGTGTTGGTGACACACATCTCATAGGGAGTAGAATATTCAAGAGGGAATAACTGTAAAAATCTAGAGATCTTTCCCCAGAGAGGAACTATGCTGGAATCTCAGAGCTTGTAATGCCACCAAATCCACAAACAGATGAGAAGTAGGAAATTTGTTTACTAGGAAAAGAAAGAAGAACTGCATTACGGCTCAAAATAGAGCTACTGTAGGATAGAGACCATTTACAACTTCCCGGAACACCAATACACCCAGACAGTGTTGGGAAGCCAGGCATAACCTGCACGCTGCCTTCACAGTCTGCTGCTTCTGGGGGAAGCATCAGAATGTCCTGAATTTTGATAAAACAAGATTCCTCCTTATATTTGCTCCCAGTCCAGAGGGGCATCATTCAGCATAGCAGGTTCTTTCTTGAGAAGAAATCAGAGCTGGATGGAGTGTGATGGTTTGGGCCGTGTGCTAAACAACCAGCTAATCACCTGAGTGGCTGGCAGTGACCCTGATAAGCCAGGCAGCATCTTCTCTTATCTTGGAATCAGAGAAGAGGTCAGCTGGCAATCAGCCCAGGCTGAGAACCAGTGGGAATCCTAAGCAGAGACACTCACAGTAGAGATTTAAGCAAACAAATCAATGAGTGCAGAACATCATCATGAAAAATGCAATGGATAAGGACATTTAATCATTTTGTGCTGGCCAGATAAGAACCATCTGATGGCCTGCCAGGACATTTCTGTAGACTTTCTAGATAATTAATCACAAAAAAACCTGAACAAAACCATCTACCACACAAATACACACACTCGGATTCTGAATGTCCTAGTTTCCTAACTGAACTTTCCAAGGTAAAGAAGAAATAAAGACCATCTCTCAGGTACTTGTTGAAATGGAGCACTTCGATTTTAAGAATTAAACTCCCCAGCTTTCTGACAGAAAATTCTCTGACCAGCTGCAGCTTTCTCAAGTTGCTAGAACGGCTTCTTCACTGCAGCCAAGACTAGCGTGGATCATGGTGCAGACTCAGCACCACTCCAGGCCCAGGAGGGCTCTTAGAGTGTTCAGCCTCTCTTCTACAACTGTGAGCACAAACTCCTTACTACTGTCCTAAGGATAGGAACAGTGAAACCAAAAATATGTTGTAAATTAAACGTGATGAAGCCAGTATTTTAAGATATCCAGATTAATGCAAGCTGCTGCTCAAATGAGGCAAAACATGCTTAGAGCAAAACCAAACCATCACAGCCCAAACCAGAAGCCAGTGACAAGAACTTATCCAGCTGCATGTGTTTAAAATGCTTTTAATAAAGCCTTTACAACAATGAACTTCGTATGACAGCTGAGACGACACCTGTGTCCAGCCCTGCGACCCCAGCATGAGAAAAACATGGAGCTGCTGGAGCCAGTCCAGAGGAGGCCATGGAGATGCTCCCAGGCCTGGAGCCCCTCTGCTCTGGAGCCAGCCTGGGAGAGCTGGGGGTGCTCAGCTGCACAAGAGAAGGCTCCAGGGAGAGCTCAGAGCCCCTGGCAGGGCCTAAAGGGGCTCCAGGAGAGCTGCAGAGGGACTTGGGCCAAGGCCTGGAGGGCCAGGACCCAGGCAATGGCTTCCCAGTGCCAGAGGGCAGGGCTGGATGGGATATTGGGAAGGAATTGCTGTGTGTGAGGGTGGGCAGGCCCTGGCCCAGGGTGCTCAGAGCAGCTGTGGCTGCCCCTGGATCCCTGGCAGTGTCCAAGGCCAGGCTGGATGGGGCTTGGAGCAGCCTGGGGTAGTGGAAGGTGTCCCTGCCCATGGCAGGGGGTGGCACTGGATGATCTTGAAGACCACTTCCAACCATTCTGTGATTCTGTGTTTATCTTACAGGTATCAAAATAAAGTCCCAGCATGTCCATCAGATCAGAATTCCCTCCCTAAAGAAAAGCTGCATTTAGAATCCAGAAGTCAGTGATGTTAGCTCCACTCTTTATGCCTGAACTTGGAAACATGAGGGCATTTTAAGGACATCACCAAGCTTGACATGTGCAGTACATCCCTCCAGGAATAATTACATACTTGTTCTCAAGAGGAAAGGCATGCCAAAAAGAAGATTTTAATATCAGAGATTTACTGTGCCACATATTTTTGGAAAAACTAGCCTTAAGTACAACTTGCTTTTCAATTGAAAGAATGGTATTTTGGTTGATTTTCACCCCTTCTGTGCTTTTAAGAGGAGAAAACTTCTTAAGATTATCAGACTGACCTGTCTCTTCCACAAAGCCACTGCAGCACAATTAATTAGCCAGATTTCTCAACTTCAGAACAAGTTTTCAATAGTTCATGTCCAATCAGTTTAAAACCTGAAACCACATTTATATGGTTTGGTTATCAAACTAAGAGTTTCTAGAACTTATAGCGATTCCAAACGAAGTCTTTGTGCACTCAAAGTTTCTGTCATGACACACCATCACAGGGACATGTTTTCAACGAAAACATTCAAAAAGCGACGCAATCAAAAATACTGTGAAAAAGACCAGTATTTTTATACTTCTCCTGCAACCCAACTGTTTCAAGATTGGTACTAACAAAGGGAAAAAAAAATACCTCTGGTATCCTTAGTTTCTTCTTCCATGAACCTGTCATAGAGAGTCCTGACTGGTATACTCATAGTTTTCAAAGGCTGATACAAGATCTTGTACTTGGCCACTGTGGCCTTGTTCAACTCTTGAACAACAGCATTAATCTGATCATATGTGAGACGGCCTTTCATATACCTACAAAGAAAAATAAGAATAGGTAACCAGAAAGTCACAAAGTTCCGTGTTTATTCTTCTCTTTCATCAGCATTAACTGAACAAGCCATTCCCAGTTAGAGGCAGTTTCTCCTGCTTTGTGTTAATGAATACATGTAGTAGTTAATTCTGTTAATTTCCTTGCTTGTTTAACATCTTGAAGGTAGAAAGGCCATGAAGGAACCTAAGCCAGAAAAGATAAAATATTAGAAAGCTAAATTAAGAAGCAGAATATATTCAGTGCTTAAGCTGTAAAAAGCCTTTCAAAATGGAATAAAGGTCGTTTTTATAGCATACCACTTAAAACTACAAACACAGAAAAATGGAGTAACTTTGCAGAAAACAGCATGAAATGAAATGTTTGCCCAGGAGCACATTTTGGTTCATATTATCACCACAACCTGTGTTTGATCTTGCAGCCATTTATTTGGGGTTTTTTGAAGAACTACTAGTTTTGTGTTGTCTTCTGTATTTGACTGTGCAGCCTACTGAGCTGTACAGATACGGTTCTGCACCACCAGCATCCATTTCTGAACTTTCAGGGCATTTCATAATACTAGTACTAGAAGAATAAGATCTGTTGATAATAGCCTAGAGGTACAGGAAGTACAGAAGATAAAGAACAAAGTGATGTGGAAATACTAGAACACTGGAATATTTGCAAGTAAGGCTATTCAGTATTTATAGATGTAAAGCCATGCCTTCAAGGAAAAGGAACTGTGCTGCACACTGAGAAGCCATTATATAAAAATGAAATCTGAAACTCAAATGACAAGGAGTAAGCTAAATACAACGCAACCCTCCTCCCATCAAAAAAAATAGCAGTAAGAGCCAGGCCAGCCTTGCAACCTCCATTGTCTTGTGGCCTTCATTCAGTTGCTAAAACAAATCAAACCTGGCTCTTTGTGTTTGGTTCAGTATTGGTTTGTAGACATGAGGAATTAGACATGTGTTACAATTAATTTTAAGAACGAATGCTTTAGGTCAGTAGAGGAGGTGGCTAAAAGCTGTGGGACAGCAAGACTGAAAAGATCAATGAACAGCAAGTTTGTCCCTCATTTTAATCTGAATGGACAAGCTCAATCTTTGGAGAACAAACAAAGAATTTAAAGCAGTAGATAATCAATTGCAAGTTCAGTATTCCAAACCAGAATTTGGGCAGGCCTTCTGCAATTGCCAACTAAAAGTAAGCGCTGTAGATTGCAACAGCAGCCAGTCCCTGCCACGGAGACAGGCCTGCAGGTGTGTAAAAACTGAATTCAATGCAATTGCTCTGCCTCCAAATCAAGTTTCAAACTTAGTAGCCACAAAGTTACTTGCAGCCAGCTTTCAACTTTATTGATACCTTGATTAATTCAGTGTTGGGAGTGCAGCCATCTTGTAGTTATAAAAGCACTCTACTTTGCACAGTAATAAAAGCAGCTCTACCACCCTGAATTGCAGCCACAGCACAAACGCAGCCTGTAACCAGAGCAAGGCTCTGCCTGTGTGCATTAACTGCTGTTTATTGCTCTCTGCCTCCCTGCGCCACAGGGAAATGCACAGAGTGAGGGAGGCTAAGCCCAGAGGTATAAAATACCTTTATTTAAGTTCCTGTGCTCCTACTGCCAACACACAGACAGTGAACACACTTAATAAAGCCAAGGGAGTACCTCAGCTCATCCTGAAGCTGAAACAGCGAGGCAGGACTGGGTTGTCTAAACCTAAGAACCGAGTGCTCTTTGAGAGGCCCTCAGGCATCCAAGATGCTTTAATCTGAAATTAAACTCTGTCAAAACCAAATGGAATTTTTATTCTGTGCATAGCTAAGGATCATAAAAACTCCAGCTGTCCCACAGCCTTCTCATGTTTCTACCCAACCATGGCTGGCAAACCTGTTAATGCTGACATTTATTTCAGTCCATACGTACACTAATATAAAATACAAAGTTGAGAATTTCCAAATTCAGGCATTTAATTTAGACTTAAAATAACTTTAAAATCTGCTTCACTATTCCAAATGCAGTAAAATTCAGAAGTCTTCTTTTTTAAAAAAAAACAGTGATTCTTTTTTTAATCCACAGAAGCCCTTTTTCAAAGCATTTTTTCCATACGTATGAAAACTGGAGCACAGTGCTGTGTTCCTCAGAGAAAAGAATAACATCAATCTATCACATATATATATACCACTCTAAAAGAGGTAAACCTTGTAATGGCCACCCCCTGCTCTCTCAAAAATGGTCAGGCTAAAAAGACCAAGTCACCATCTTCTGAGACTTGAGAGTCATAATAAATGCACAGATTCTAAAATATTTTAAGCAGTAAGGATTTTAGAAAGCAGCAAGAGTTCTAGACACCGGAATAAAGCAAGCGTTTTCCTTTGCCTCAAAGTCAAAAGTTAACAAAGACAGGTTCTGTGCAATGTCCTTTATCTTCCTCCAAAGAGCGCCTTCCTGTAACAGATTTGAACAGTAAGATGATTTGCAAGTTTCTTATTGTGCAAAGTGTTGTTTGATCAAGGTGCTCCATGTCTGCCCCTTAACACAGCATGCACCTTTGTTAAATACCTGCTGCCCAGTCCTAGGACTATGAAGTCACTGAAGCCTGTGTCCCTTTTAGTGGCCTGACGGTGTTAGGAATAGATTTTCCTTCATGTTCAGCACAAAGCAGGTGAAAACAACCTCGATTTTTCAGTGCCCACTTCCCAGCCCCAGGGCTCACCTGAAGAACTGGGGCCTGAACAAAATCCTTGTTCTTCCAAGAGAATACATTCAGTGTAAGAAAATCTGGGTTACAAATATTTGTGGCTTAGATTGGGTCAATCAGTATGTAAAATTCCAAGTACTCGCTCAATCTTGTACTACAACATTGCCAGGCAACAGAAATACTGGTAGATTAATAGATCTATGTAAATTCATGTAAATTTTCCTCCACAGAACAAACATGCTTCTCCCATCTGAATAAAATTAAATTATTTCTAGAGCTCCACCAGCATCGTCTAAGCTGAAACCTTTCCATAATGGGTGCCTTCCAACACAGCTGCAACCTTTCCACAGTGGGTGCCTTCCAACTCAGCTTATTCCATGGTTTTGTGAATCTGTAATGAATAGGAAGAGGATCTGTCTGGCCTCTGTCTCCATCCTCCATGCCCATGAACAGCAGTGGAAAACCTCCCACTTTCAAGGATTATCATAGACTCCTTTAGGTTGGAAAAGCCCTCTGAGACCCTGGAGTCCAACCTTTCCCCAGCACTGCCAAGGCCACCACTCAACCATGCTCCCAAGTGTCACAGCTACCTGTCCTGTGATGTGGAAGATCAGAGCTTTAACTGGAAGTTAAAACAGTCTTTGGCTGGAATGGTCCATGTCTGTTTCTCTTGCCACAGCAGAGATAAAGACCAAAAATTCCCATGCTCCAGCTTTATCTTCCTATAATTTTATCAGGAGAGAACTACCTAAGGGAGTAAATCCACAAAGTACCTGAGGTGATCTGCAGAATAAAAATACCAGGTGCATGCTCATCTAAGAAGTGACCAGAACTCCTTTATCATTAGCTCAATATTCAGGATAAGGAAGAAAATGAACATTACTCACCTGAAAATTTTGAAGGCTATAGAGAAAATTATTGGAAAGCCTCAAGTAAAGTACAGACTCAGAATCATATTTCTTGTTGAAACCAGGTATTGTCAGGGAACAAAGTGAATCTAGAGTCTCAATAACAATTTAGCCTTAGGCATCAAGAGAAATTTCTTCTTTTTGCAGAAGTATTTACCCATGCCCCCACACTGCCATTTAAGAAGTTATTCCTATATGTCAGACTTCAGACAAGGATATCCATTAATCAGGTCCTTGATGTTAGGGTAAAATATGCACAGCTTTCTATTCCAGAAATTTGGGAATTTCAGTGCAAAGTGGTTTTTTGCTTTTAACAAGTTTGATTCCTTTTCCTGTCTCAAAAGAGACTGGTAAGTCAAGACTTGAAGTTTCCAGAAACCAATAGTTGGGTCAAATAAAAACAGCATTTGTCATTATTTTTCCTTCTATATGTAAACAAACCTTTCATCTTATGAGATGATGGCTCTGTCTTTTTTAATGTCAGTTCTCAAAACAAGATGAGGATTCACCATTTAGCTAATAAATCTCTGTTCATACAATTACAGTGACTTTTGAGATAAAAGGTTTGGGTTTTTACTGATTGGTTTTCATCTTCCCAATACCAGCATAAAAAAAGGGTCAAATTAACACCATTCATTCCATTTTCAGGCTTGCTAGCGTTGCATTTAAACTATTTGGAGCTATTATCATGTTTCACCCCATGAAAAATTTCAAACCACCTCTGTCAGTCCCAGTTCTGCAAGAGGTCACTCTCCCAAACCTATGTGTGCCACCCAAATTGATATGCCAGAGTGTGAGGGAAGCCATGCTTACTTACGCAGGAACACTTTCAAACTCCTCTGTGGTTATTAATGCTGCTTCTTTAATGAGTTTTGTCTCTTTTGCAGGTTTCTTTGCACATTCAGGTTCTACAGCCTTTGTTTGCTCTTCAAGTTTCCCAGTAGTCACCGTGATGCTGTAAAATGAAGGAATATTCAGTGTATAAACAGCAGGTAAGTAGTAAGGAGAATCCCACTACACTATTAAGCCTGCTTAGTCACAGACCTAAGTTCAGCCTATTTGTTAGGCTGGATGAACACAATTAATGATATCTCACAAAAGAAACATCAGTAAAGCAAGCCTACTCCATTTCAAATCATATCCTTCAGCTGACTTCAGCACTGCTCTTGGTTTCTCTGCTACAGAGGCTGCTAGCAGGTGAGTTGGAAGCAGTCCAAGTGCAGCATGGCGCAGCTCAGAATTCAATGTACCATTACATTTCACACAACACAAGGCCTGGCTTTTTATCAGATAAAACATAGCACAGAGCTGCAGCCTTAACGGGCAGATTTGAAATACTTCACAGCTCTCTGAAACAGGTTCAAATCTTGGGAAGCCTGACTCATCCATTAAGCTTTTGAAGCAATGAAATTCAACATCACCTACCAGACTGGGGTTTTTTTCATACTTCAAAAAAAATGTTTAGGCAAGATCTCAAAGGTGAAAGAATTTCCTGATGTATTCCTGATTATTAGAACATTATTTTTATAAATTCACCTTTTCTCTAAACACTCAGCTGGAGCCTCAAACTCCAAGGGATTCGCCAGCCACCCACCCAGCTGCTCCTCAGCAGAACAGCAAAGATGATGCATATGGCCAAATCCACTGTCATCAGAACATGTGGACATTACTGGGATGTGCAACAGAATGAACTAAAGGAATACCGAGCTGACCTGGCACAAGGAACTGATCCTCCGCCTGGATCTGACTTTCCCATAAGAGATCCTTGCTGAATGTGGGGTCCCGTGAGCAGTGAGTAGCACGGCAGTGAGCAGCACGGCAGTGCCCCATCTGTTGATGCCAGGGCCAGGATCTGAGTGTCCAAGCCCAGTCCCCCATCCCCGAGGAAGACAAGTGCCATGGAGAGGACAGCGAGTGCCACCTGCTGGGCTCCCACACTGCCTGGTCGGTGACACAGGGACAGGAGCAGCTCTGCTCTGCGCTGTGACACAACACAGAGCCCTTCTGAAACCCAGGACATCTGCAGCTAAACTTACTCAGATGTCATCATCTGAAAAACATCTGTTTGCTTCTGAACAACAACAACAAAACAAATCCTGGCACCCTGCAGCTAGCAGGGAATGTCGGCAAACGGGAGGGAAGGGGGGCAGATTTTGGGTGGCGGTACAGGTGGGTTTGGAATGAAAGGATAAACACAAGAACCAGGGGAAGTAAGTTCACATCTTGAAACTTCATTCCTCCCACACTCCAGTCTCCTGCTCAGTCTCCTGCTGCCTATCACACTGCAACAAACCTTTTCAAGATGATTCCCCAGCCCCAGGCACCCCTCCTTTGTGTTCCCACCCACTTCCTTGCCCCTGCACTGCTGCAGTGAGGTTGTATAGACAAAGTTCAGCACTGACCTGAACCATGAAAAGAAAGAACTGACACTTGTTTACAAAATCCAGCTCTAGTGGAATGAGAAACTGCTCTCAACAAACATGCGGGATACAAAGAGCTTGAGAGATACTGAACTTGCTTTTTATTTCAGTGAGATTCCTCTGGTAAACAAGAACAGAAACCCCAAGAATACAAGCGAGAAACAATAGCTAAAAAGCCACGAATCATTCAGTTTCTCTGTGTGGGTGTTTTCATTCTCCCAGGGACTTCACGGCCTGTCTTACCAGCATTGAAGTGCTCCTCTGCTTCCTGCATTATCTCATGAAAATCACTCAACAGCCCATTAGTATTCACAGCCCCACACATCTGGGGACATAGGGGAATGAACAGAAACATGGAGGTCAGTGCAGGAAGGTTTGGGGAAGAGGCCTGAAAACATATTTACAGTATGATACAGTGGATTTTGAACAGTTATGTCCCTTCTTACACTTCCTTGACCCTCCACTGCACAACACAGTGAACACCAAGAAGTGACAAAACGGGGACAAAAGTGTGCTCTCACAAATGGCATCGTCATACAATGTATTATTACCCAAGAAAAAACAGCAACAAATTGACACGTACAGAACAGCAGCTGTGAGCTGGCAGAGCACAATCTGCAGACAACTATCAGAAAAGAGTGGTTGTTTTACGTATTGTGGTTTTCTCTAAAAAGGGAAGAACCAGTCATATCACAACTAACTTCCTGATCACAAGCAGGACGAGATTGCAAGGGAAACCAACATCCCAAAAAATCTTTTGGTATCTGAAGTGGCACAATCAAGCACCAAACAAGCCTCATTTACATTTAAACAATTTCCAGGAACTAACACAAAGTTAAGACAAAGGTTTTCCTACATTAAGAAAGTAAGTTATGACAAGAAGGCAGAACCCAAGTGGTAATTTCTGAAACACTTCAATTCTTAACACACACACACACAAAAAGCAACATCTAAATTGAAACGGAACAAGAGGCCTCAAGAGACATTTTGGGAGGCCATTTCCTAAACCGAGGGTCCATCTCTAAAGGGTGGGAATAAGAAAAAAGCTTCTGCACAAGTCATCCCTTCACCAGCTAAGAACAGTTTCAATACAATACCCACACCAAGGACAAAAATCTAACTAAAATCACAGATAATTTTCTCTTCTAGAAGCCTCTTTTCACATATTTAACCTTTTACTTTGCTGGAATATGTCTGGCATGTTTTGAGACTGAGGCTTCTCTGGCACTAGGAGCCAGACCAAGTAGAGCTGGTAGATTCAGGGCACATATTGGAAGCACTGAATTCAAAGTGATGCATTGTCTGTGAATGCTTGACAGGCTATGAGGTGGGAAGGAAGTTCTGGAATCCCCAGATACTAAGACTCTGCCAGTGACCCCTGGCATACACTAACATCACTCCAGAATAAAAAGCAACTCCAACAGGCCAGAGACAGAGATGACAAACTCAGTCTGAGTTAAAATGTCTTAGAAGCTAAGGAACAGCTGTTATTTCACATAATTGTATTTTTCATACATTTGAACTACTTGACTCTGAAAAGCTTCTTACCACAGCGCTCTCCAAGGCAAGGGGATGTCAGAGCTAGCTGAAATAAATACAAGCCTGCTGCAGGGAAAAGACAACAAAAGTACCACAAACACAATTCAAAGTCCCACAGAAAAATGATTGAGCTAGAGGATTTTTGTTTGTTAAGTTGTATTTGGAAGGGCAGAGGTGAACTTCATTTCTAGTGACCCAGCATTTGGGTCACTAACCCTTTAATCTGTAGGCACTACACTTACAAAATCAGTGTGTTTGTGATTCTAAAGCAAGGGATTCTCAGACCCAGAGAAGCACTTGCTTTCTACTACATCACACCTACCCCTAGAACCTTATGTTGGAACAACTTAGTATTTTATAGACTTGACCTGACAGATTTGTTGGGTCCAAGCCTGGACAAGAGCTACCTCCAAAACAATACACACAACAACCTTGTGACCTGACAGATTTGTTGGGTCCAAGCCTGGACAAGAGCTACCTCCAAAACAATACACACAACAACCTTGTCTCCCAAAATTAATGTGGAGTGAAAGGAGCAGAGCTGTACGGCACTGCAGCTGGACACTAACAGGAACAGCCTGAATCCTCCAGGCTCATGTACCACATACCAGCTCTGAGTTGGTTTGGGCAGATAGGGTGGAATATGTTCATTGAGGTGCTGGGCTTCATTTTGATCTCTCTCAGCAGTCTTCTCAATCTCCTGAAATTAATATGAGACTGTATCAAAAACCTGAATCTACTAGCATCTGGCAAGTAAAATTAGGGCAATACTAAATTAATTTTCAGCTTTATTAAGAGGTGTCCTTTACTCTCTCCCCATCACCTTACCTCCTTACCCCATAATTTCCCCCAGGGAAACTAGTAAAGATTCAAAGCAAGGAGAATCTGTCCTTGCCCTCAGAATGTCAGAGAACTTTGAGCAGGCAAAAGGAACTTTAGCAATACACCTGCAGCAAGGTCTGGTCAGGGGAATAGTGGTAGTGGAGATGAGATACTTTGGTAAACTCACCTACACTCCCCAAACAACACTTCCATAAAAGACTTAACAAATAAAGGCAGTGCAAACACACAGTAGAATAATAGACAAATATTCTAACTGAATACTTTTCATGGCTATTGCAAAGATACATAAGTAGAACTGCTCTTTAGATCACTGTATCTATTATGATAAAAGACATGTTTTCAAGGCCAATGACAAAGATCTGCTTTTAATGGCCTTAAGATGAAGGAAGGCAGACTTAGATTAGATATTAAGAATAAATTCTTCCCTGTGAGGGAGGTGAGGCCCTGGCACAGGTTTCCCAGAGCAGCTGTGGCTGCCCCTGGATCTCTGGCAGTGTCCAAGGCCCAAGGCTGGACGGGGCTTGGAGTAATCTGGAATAGTGGAAGGTGTCCCTGCCTGTGGCATGGGGTGGCACTGTATGAGCTTTAAGGTCCCTTCCAACTCAAAATTACTCCATTTCAGTAATTCTATGATTCTATATATAAGCTTTGAAAAATAAAATTTTTAATGTTCATTGTGCTGGAGAACTTAACAAACCATCAGCAAGCCTGTTCCAAGCCCCAGTTTCTCTTGTGAGCACACGGCATCCAAACATCATTAAGGATCTAGGGAAAAAAACCCCTACATACATATCAAAGATTTCTTTGAATCTTTCAGTATTTCATGAACAGGAAAAGAAAAAAGATTACTTTTAGCAAATCCTTCAATTTTTCTTGCTGTTTAACTTCAGTTTCCATTTTATTCAGGAGTTCATGCATAAGGATCACCTCATTCCCTATTTTATGGAGCACAGCTTTGCGGAGTTCATCTTCACCTGTCAAAGAGCGAACATTAAGATACAAAGCCTCTGAGAAAAAACAAAATCTGATATTCCTCCCCTTCACAAGCAGTGATGGTCTAACTCTCTGCTTCCCATCCACCATAACCCTCCAGGAGAAGCACCAAACCAAACTGTCAGCCTTGTACTCCACACAGCCAGCAGAGTTCATGGAATCATTTAGTTTGGAAAAGCCCCTTAAGACCAGGTCCAGCCATTCCTCCAGAGCACTGTTAAGGCCACCGCTAACCTGTGTGCCAAATGTAACAACCACATGGCTTTTAAATCCCTCCAAGGATAGGGACTCCAACACCTCCCTGGACAGCTCCTTCCAATGCCTGACCACCCTTTCCATGGGGAAATTCTTCCTCATGTCCCCCTGGCCCCCCCCTCCCCCCTGCCATAGCTTAAGGCCATTTCATCCTGTCCCTGCTCCCTGGGAGCAGAGCCTGACCCCCCCCGGCTGCCCCCTCCTGTCAGGGAGTTGTGCAGAGCCACAAGGTCCCCCCTGAGCCTCCTTTTCTCCAGCCTGAGCTCCTTTCCCAGCTCCCTCAGCCGCTCCTGGGGCTCCAGCCCCTTCCCAGCTCCATTCCCTTCCCTGGACACGCTCCAGCTGCTCCATGCTTTTCTTGGAATGAAGTGCAAACCAAATCCCATTGTTGCTCTTGTTTACCTATGTTTCTCAATAGGATACACTTTTTAATACTTGAAATCTTCGCATTGATGTGGAAGCATAAATCTTCCAGGTCTGAGGACGCTATATCCTTCATCTTCACACTGAGAGGGAACAAAAATGAAGGCAGAACTTTAACAAAGACCCAAGTTGCAAATACTGTGCACAAAAGTAGAATTTTTGGAAGGTCCCTGGTCTGTCAAAGAAGCAAAGGGAACATAAATGAAACAGTAAATTGAGTTAATTCTCTTTTATCTTACTAAATTGAAGGCAGGAAAGGAAGCATAAAGGGACTGGCATTAGACAAGCCAATAAATTTTCCAGAACTCTGGAGATAAATGCAGTGTGATATCAGTGCAGTGATTCCTCATAAGACTGGGAGCATCCTTATTATATTGAAGTGTCCACTAAAAAAGGGGTTGGAAATTTACTGCAAAACCCAAGAAACACCTAGTTTATATAAGGCAGTTTTAGAAGGCTCTCTCAGGGAGATTGCATCGGATGATTGATGTTTAAAAAGGTGTTTTTTAAAAAACGTAATTAAGCAAAATAAAAAAAGTGTTAACAGAGTCATCAGCAAAGTCTGGAGGCACCAAAAAGAGCATTATATCGACTACTATATAATCTATAATAATAGATTTATTAACCTGTATTATAGACAGGAATTGATTAAAAGAAAAAATTATACAATGTGAGAAACCCCCTTGTTTAACACTGTGGCCCGACACTGAGCGCTCAAACAGCTCCCTCCGGCGGCTCACACTTGGAAACTTTAAAAAAGTATTTATCTCGCTTTAGGCTTAAAATACTATCAACTGCCACGATTATTAAATCCTTTAATAATTCTTTGAGACCTGCCGCCTTGTCCACCCTCCCTTCCTGCGCGGAACCAGCACACCCCGAGGCGGGCGGGGATACCCTGCGGGGATCGAGGTCACCCGTGTGCGCGGCGGCAGCGCCCGTCTCCCCTCAGGCTTTACCAGACGCAGTATCCCGGTGTATCCCGTATCCAATCCCANCCGTATCCAATCCCCCTCTCTCAGCCGCGGGGGCCGGAGCCGTTCGCCCGGGGAGGAGAAAGCTCGGCCGGGGGAGGAGGACGCGGCTTCCGCAGCTCGGCTCGAGCCCCGTTTGAATCCGCCGCGCTCAGGCGGGCGTTAGTGAGGGCGGGGAGGGCGCGTGCGCGCTGAGGGGAGCCCGAGGGACGGGCGGAAAGGGCGGCGCGGGCGGAAGGCGGGAGCGCTGAGGGAAAACAGGGCGGCGCGGGCGGGAGGCGGGAGCGCTGAGGGGAAACAGGGCGGGGGGGGCGGGAGGGGGGGGGGGGGGGGGGGG
>VZRF01011183.1:0-14900 GCA_013396875.1 Vireo altiloquus | reverse complement strand
TAAAATATATGTTTGTATATGTGAATGCTCATGTTGAGTTAAACCTCTCTTAGGCATAGTGGGACAGAGGTCCCACCAGTTTGCAGCAGATTTACAAGCAGCAGTGCTTCAGGAAAAACAGTCATAGATGTAATAAATCAACCTCCTTCACACATTATCACATCTTTCTTAGTTTATTCTTTGTGAAAGCTCCAATATGAAGGTGACAAGTTGCAGGGTAGGGGATCGTCCATCATCTTGCTATTTTATGGTTCAGTGTTCCCAGCAGCAATTATTCATATGTACTTATTTGCTCTGATGCCAAGTGTCACTCCTACCAACGGGATCCCTCACTATGCCAACTTCACACCTGGAGCTGAACACACCAGCTCTGCAAAGTGGGGAGCACCCTCAGCTGCCTTGGAGAATCGGATACTAAGCACAGAGCCATGTTCCAGGATACTGCCCCACTCATCCCCTCCCCTCCTTTCCCAGCCTAAATTCCTTATTTAGGACCCAATGGTTCTTTTCCAAATAATGCTTAAATATTTTCTTACCTGTTCTTGCAAGTAATCCACAACTGTAGACTCTGGGCTTTTTCCATCATACTTCTCAAAGACTGAGCGCATCGTACCTTGCACATCAGTTTTTACCTGTTTAGACAGGGAAAAACAATGCAGATGGTTTTAATGTGAGAGCTGAAAATTTTATCTGGTGGAAACTGCAAAAGATCTGTATCCCAGCTAGCTGAGTCGGGGGGGGGAATAAAGAAATATGAAAAATCAAGCAATGTTTTACACAAAATTCAGGTGGCATGTAACTGAAATCACGTTCCGGGGTAGAAGCTTGCCTCCCCTGATGAAAAAGCCCTCCTTTGGGAGCATCAACAACTGTTAAATCCAACTCAGAGACTGTTGTGATGCCTGCCAGGTACTTTATATATTCACCATGTTCCCAACAAAGACATACCCATTCCTGTTTTCTCTACAGGTTGCAGGGCAGGGGATGAAGTAAAAAAAAAAAACAACCCAGATAAACTGGAATGATCAAAAAATGTGAGATGTATTCATTACTTTTAGGTTGGGACAGAGATTCTAATTCTTTGCTTACCTTTTCCCTGTAAACAAATCCCAGGACAAAAGCGGACACTTCTGCAACGAAGATAACCAGGATAATAGCCAAGAACTGAAAATAGAAGAGAGAGACAGTAAGAGAGAATCTGACAGTATTTGAATTCAATTACACAACATACTGCATGTTAATTTACAGCAGTAAGTGATCATTACCTCTTATTGCCTCTCCTATCAAAATACTTCCCAGAAAATAATTTAGAATAGAAGAAGCTGTGGCTGCCTCACCCCTGGAATTGTTCACAGCCAGGATGGGCATGGTTTGGAGCAACCTGGTCTAGTGGAAGCTGCCCCTGTCCATGGAAAAGAGGTTGGAAGCTGGATGAGCTTTAAAGTCCCTTCCAACCCAAACCTTTCTGGGATTACTGTTTGTGGTTGGGATGATGACTGTGGCTCTGTGCCTGATCCTGAACACTGCCATGACATGACCTGTGTGAAGAGCCTATGAAACACTTCACGAGGTGGATGTCAAAGAGGAGAGTGAACAGATAAACCAGCTGCTAAGTTAGCTACATTGTGCACTGCTTGTTGAGCTCACATTGCCTTCAGGGCATGACCTGGGGCATGAAGTTACTCTAAGTGAACCTTTCTGGATTTTTAAAAATAATTCAATGAGAAGTCGAGGCATGCTTTCAGCACTCAGAAGACAAAGCCAGCAGAAAAACAGATACACATCTGGTTTGTTGCTTAGAAATTTGTATTTCCTCCTGTTCCTTCACCACCTCACCCCTCAAAACTTGCTGCTTCCCACACTCATCTTCATTGAGCCAGGTGAAGCAGAACATGAGACTGTCCATGGCAAGGGGTGTATGTCTGTACAAGGCAGAGCCACTGACAATCTAGCCTGCACCTCACTCACAATGAACCAGAGCACCACAGCAGTACACGACTCGCACAAACCAGCAGTGCTCCCGCAGTGTGTATCACGTTTCACAGCTCCCGAGGCCCAGCCCAGCACCTCCCCTGCTGCCAGGGGGAGGCAGACGAGGCACACGGACGAGCCACTCACCAGCCCCAGGCCGACCCGAGACTCGCGGAAGGTGGCGCAGCAGCCGATCAGGCCGATGATGAACATCACCACGGCCACGCAGATGATGATCACGGCCGGCAGCAGGGCGTACTTGTCCTGCAGAAAGTTGTCGTAGCTCTTGTAGGTGTTGATGACGTATGCCCCAACATAGCTGAGGCCTGCAGCTGCCGCCTGAAATGCAATGAGGAAAGTGATTAGCAGTTATTTATTAAGCCTCTGACCTGGAAACTGATCACAGATTGTTCTCTAATAGTGATTTTAGAAATAATGGCTACAGTGTGCAAAGAGCAAGAATAAAAACATGATGCATCTGAAATTATTACCTAACCTAGCTATGCACTCAAACTTGAACACAGAGAAGACAGAATTCACCGTATCACTCCCGTGCTAATAAGGCACCACTGGAGCTGAGCTGAAAGGCTGGAGTCTACAAAGCTGCATCAGTGTCTCTGCAGAATGGTAAGATCACACTGCCTACCCAGGGTCACCTACATCCCACCCAAGGTTGCATTTGCAGGAATCAGATCACCACAGGGATGAGTTGTTGGTTTGGGGCTTTTTTTCGTTTCTTTTTTTGAGAAAAAACTCATCCTTCGCACTCTCACAACAGCATTAACCACTAAGGCAGGCACAAATGTACCTGGTCTCAGAAAAACACAGTTCCTCCTCTTCCTGGAGGAAACAGATTTCTGGAACCTCTGAAATAATTTCTCTCCCAGAAGAATATTCTGCCGATTGAGGCCAGCGTACAGTGCACCAGTGACAGTTGCCCTGGAGACGACAGACTTTTATCCACTGGACTGGGTACAGCCCTGGAAACAACACCAAAAGACTCAGCCATGCCATGCCCTGCCAAACCTCCCTGATGGCATTAAAAAAAACTCTCTCAAGAGTCAGGATGGCTCATCCACCCTCTGTAATCCTGCATCACGAGTAAAAGGAAGCACCCTCCATATTCACATTCTGGAAACTTGAGGGAAACCAGCCGGTTTGTTTTGAACAGGTCACAGCAGATTTCATCACGCAGCCTGGAGCAGTTACTTCCCCAGCACTGTACATTTTAATTAAATCAAACACTCCTCATGCTGGAGCTAGGACTTGCTAATTCCTTTACCTTGTTTGGCTCTTTCCCCACCAGCCAGGTCTGCTGCCTGCCCTTCAATTACCTCCAAGTGCAGGAACATCCTTTGTTTCAGACAGCTCCCATCCCATTATCTCACATTCCTGGACACTGTCTGTACCTCAAAATTACTGGGGTCAGAAGAACCAAGTGATGAAGCCAGAGACATTTAGCACATGCCATGCAAGATTCTGCTGTGCTGGACTCAGATACAGTAGGTCCTCTTCAAAGTGGGGTATCAGGAAAAGGAACAGGATCACCAATTTTCAACAGGTTATTTGTTTTCCTTCTCCACATGCACTGGGTTTTCAGATAGTGCTAATGACTAAAGTGTTTCTTAAAGATTCCTTTCATTCTTCCTCTCATTGAGGAAAATCTCTTTCCTATTTCCCTGTCTGCAGGTGTAGGGTGACCATGGCTTTTTCCTGCCACCCCTTTTTAGGGATGGAGGGAAAGGACGAAACCACTTTATCTCAAAGGACACAACTGCCTTCTCACTTCACCACAGGAGTTGGGTTTTGAGGAGGAGCAACTCCACCTTCTCCTCCAACATATGTTCCTGAACTGAAAGTAGGACAGGAAAGGTCCTTGGAACGGACACAGTACTAAAGGTGGAGGAGGGGACATGTCACAGTTGCACAAAAAGAATGAAGGTGCACAACTCAAAAAGTGTATCCTGTATTTCTGGCCTGGGAGGCTGGATGCACCTGTCTGTCCACCTATTCTCTGTTCTGAAACAGCATCATCATCTGGGCAAAGACAATCATGGAGAGGCAAGCAAAGTTGTGCCAGGGCCTCACCACCATCACAGGGAACAATTCCTTCCCAATATCCCATCTCACCCTGACCTCTGGCAGTGGGAAGCCATTCCCCCTTGTCCTGTTGCTCCAGTGTCTTGTCCAAAGTACCTCTCCACCACGGTGGAGAAACACTTTTCATTTTCCATCCATTTCCAGCATGCTCAACACGCAGTGAGAAGGATGCAGCACAGGAAATGCTAAAGACCAACCAGCTGTGGGGAGCTAAGAAAAACCTTGCTGCAAGTAAAAGGCTGCCACAAATGAAGAAAAAAATAAATAAGTTATGAAGTCAATTCACAGAAGGCCCCTAAAGCCAGGATGAGCCAAGCTCCATGACAGCAAGACAAAACCAGAAGGTCCAGTGTTAAGTTCAAAGACATCAAATATAAAGCACTTTCACAGTAGGCTTTATTACGATACTCAGGATTGCCTCGTTTCTGGTCAGAGACAAAACACAACCAGTGAGAAGTCTATTAAAATTTCCAAACTTCTGCTTCCAAGTAGAAAAAGGAAGTGTAATGAGGCAAAAATAGCAATCTTTGGGAAGAGATCTGGCTTAAAGGAAGATGATATTTTTCCTCACAAACAGATACTGCACCTCATCCATGGTTTTTAATTCAGCGGGAAGAATCCTGAAGCCTGAAGAGCAGGGTCACTCAGGAAGAGAAGGCATCACAGCTAACGATATCTTCCCTGATTTATTTTTGCAGGTGAGTCTCAGAGACAAGTTTTGAAAGCAAAGATGAAAAATATTTCAGAACTTAAATCAGAACTCTTCCCTTAAGCCTTTCAAGAATTTAAGGCAAATTCAAAATCTGGTGGAGAGATTTTTTCACCCCAACAATACAAAACCTACAGCCCATTCCTAGATCTAAGATGAAGATGTACTAAGATGTACTTCTCTAGAAGTACAACAAGTCCTTTGCATTGCAAAAGTTGGATCTCAAAGTATGTCTGATTAGATTTCTGTTGGATCTCAAGAAAAAAACAATCTTGCAAAGGCCAGTTTGAGGGATTACTTTTGAGGAGGAATAGATCAAATACCTCCTTTTTCACAATTAGTCAACCACCTTCTCAAACCCATGTAAATTAAATACAAGGATACTAGGATTATGCCAAGATATTCACACTACAAATGGTTATTGTTCTTCACACTTTCTGTGGCTGTCCTGCTCGGCGACTTAGGGTCAGCCAAGTTCGGTGCCCAGCAGGCTCATGCAGTGCAGGGGCGAGCGCTGGCCCAGCACAGCTGGCACAATCCCCAGCACAGGCAACCAGAGGCAGGTACAGCAGAACCACCTCCCCTGGGCCACCAACAGCAAGCACAACACCCACACCTCACCCTGTCCTCCCCAAGCAGCCCCAGCTGACTCACCAGCAGGGTTCTAGGAAACTGCTGGTGTTTCTTTACAATGCTGATGACTTCCTTAAGATGAGATGACGAGATGAGGTGAAAGGAAATTTTGCAAGAAAACCCCTTTTCACAGCTGGGCAGCAGAGCTGCAGCCGCCTCTGCTGCCTCACCTACCACGGCTCGCACCCTTCAAGGACCTAAGGCCAGAATCACTCAAGTTTTCAAATCCCACGCCCTTGACAGAAAGCAGAGAAACTATTTGAGCGTGAAAAGTGAACTCCTTGGGGCTGAGTGAGAAGAAAGCCAAGCTGTGACAGTCACCAGATTTTCCCAGGCTGAGGTTTGGGCAGGGCCTGGGCTCACCAAGCTCTTCCATGTTTAGCTGAGCCAGCTGAGCCAGGGGAGCAGGTGCACAGAGTACATGCACAACAAAGGGGGACTCTCTCCGTCACATAACACACAGAGAGCATCCTAAATATTCAGTCCTGCCCATGGAACACAAACCTGGGCTGTCTCACTGATGCAGAACAGGACAGCTGTTGGAAAACAGTAATTTAATGTATATTTTAAAATACTGCAAGCCTTTTACTTTGTGTTTCACAGTTTTTATATGCTGATGACCATAAGGCTCTGCTCTTTTTGGGAGGCTTACAGCCATGCAGATACTTCATGCCACCTAATCAGAGTCACAGCCACAGAAGGGGCTGCTTAAAGCTTCCTCTACCACTGTTCTGAACTAGATGCAAATTTTTTATTTATAGATATCTATATATTTTTTTTCCTATCAGTGAGGCAGAACAGGTGCTTTTCCACCTTTACTTCTCTGTTTTCATAAGCCAACCTTATGTGATGGCTGAGAACAGAGGTTTGTGCTCATTTACAGTTATCAGCACAGGTTTCTCTGTTCCCCTGCCAGACCCAGATAAGGTACAGCAAAGGAGCCCAACTACCAACTATGAATTTTAAAGGCAGTGTCTGCTGGTTGGAGGTTTTAGGGTAGTTTTTTAAAGGTTTCTCCCAGCATCCTCCCATTTCAGAGAGCTGATTCTATGACTCGGTTTCCTACTGGAAACTGGTATAAGACTTTTTTCAAAAGGCTGGACAATTAAAAATACAGAGTAACAAAGCTGTAGTGTTAAAAGGAGAAGCTTAAGAACAGAGTGAATTCCAAATTCACCCCACGTGTCCAGCAAGATGCAGCCTCTATACAGTAAAAAATTGAGGCTATGAGACTTAAAGACACTTCTGTTTTGTCAAATGGGACTTTCCCAAGGCCAGCACCTGAGCACAAAACTCAGGCTGACTGGACTTTGTCCCCTATCATTAACTTTTTATGGGCAAAGACAGGTAAGATAAATAATACCATTTTTCCTGACACAGTAAGAGCGGTTGTCTTCTGCAGCAAACTACTGGAAATACATACTGGAAGAACTATGAATATCCACACAAACGCTTTCTGAATCACTCTCACCCAATTTGTCATTAGACAGCCAGCTCACAGAGTTGCCTGAGTTAATTTTAAGGCTCAAATCCCACTTTTTTTACCATTATCTTTGCATAGTCAGGGCACTGCACTGAGTGCAACACCCGATGCTGGTGTTTTGCCTTCCCATCCAACACCCGTGTTCACTGGGATGCTATCACCTTTTCATCAGCTTCAATCTGCCACAGGACAGAGTGGGCTAAGTCACCTTCAATTATTACTTTGCCAATTACAATTATTACTACTGTGCTGCCCCCATGCCTCTCCTGTCTCTGATCAGACCCCAGCAACACTGGTCTCAGTTACAGCTGCTCATACTCTCCTTAACACAGAAGATACTCCATATCTTTGTTGGTTTTCTTTTCTGTGTACAAAAAGTGTTTTTGATTTACCTTGACAGGTAAATCCTCTGCTCGAAAGGTTTTGCACATTTCCTCCATAAATAATGTACTTTATTACCCAACAGCCAGTTTGCATGACAAGAGGAATCACTTTCTGGCTCCCTTGCTGATTTATTGTGCTACAATTGTGATTTTTTCTTCCCATTCAGTACCAGAGTTTCAAGTCCTCCCTGGCTGCTGCACTACTCCATTCTTACGGAGACAACAGGTATTCTAATGACTTCACAGGAAAAGAAAGGCACTGAGCACTTTTGAGAAAGCCTTCCTCACTTAATGCTCATTTTAACCAGTTTAAAACTCCCCTTAGACCACATGGACCAGGCACTCCCCAGACCTGAGGGTCTCCCTTGGCCCAAGGCAAAGCTGGTTTCTCCCAGCCATGAAAGTGGCAACTCAGCACTTCCCATCCCATGTGCACAATTTTCTCTCCCTTTTCCCATCCCGGATTTAAAACTCTGCCAGCTGGAAGGAACCTCCTGACTTAAGTTACCATTTCCCACCCTGCTTATGGTACTCATTTCTCAAAATTATCTATCTGGTATGGTCACACTAGCATTCTCACAACAGCCTGTGACAGTGCTTGGTCACTCTCACAGTGAAAAGGGTTTCTGATGTTCAGAGGGACAATCCCATGCTTCAGCTTGTGCTCACTGGTCCTGTCACTGAGCACCACTGAGGAGAGCTCAAACAGCATCATCTGGGCAAAGACAGTCACAGAGAAGCAAAGCTGCTGCTCTGGGCACCCTGGGCCAGGGCCTGCCCACCCTCACACACAGCAATTCCTTCCCAGTATCCCATCCAGCCCTGCCCTCTGGCACTGGGAAGCCATTCCCTGGGTCCTGGCCCTCCAGGCCTTGTCCCAAGTCCCTCTGCAGCTCTCCTGGAGCCCCTTTAGGCCCTGCCAGGGGCTCTGAGCTCTCCCTGGAGCCTTCTCTTGTGCAGCTGAGCACCCCCAGCTCTCCCAGGCTGGCTCCAGAGCAGAGGGGCTCCAGGCCTGGGAGCATCTCCGTGGCCTCCTCTGGACTGGCTCCAGCAGCTCCAGCTCCTTGTGCTGTTGGAGCCCAGGGCTGGAGGCAGGACAGGGTCTCCTGCTAGTACACAAACTTGCTGTATTCCCTCAGGTCCTTGGGTTGTGAAAACACTGATTTACAAACTAATAAAAAACAATGAACTCAGCAAGCTGGCTTTGGATTGGAGCAAAAAGCACCAAAGCTGCAAGCTCTTACCAGGTGGCCCTTGATTCCAGCAGCACCAGCAGCCCTGGAAGAGAACTCCTGCCAATCTCATGGCAGTTATTACCCTCAAACTAAAACCTTCAAATCACAGTTTCCTCACGAGCTACACAGTTGGGACAGAACCAAGACATCTGTTCTGGGCCAACGTACACTAAGCCACAGCAGACTCTTAAGTATGTTACACCTAAATATTCAGCTGTGATGTACAGCTGCAGGACATGTTTTAGGCTGCCTTCAAAACACACCTCAGGGCTGGTTGCTGTGTTACGGTGGGAAGCCCTTGCTTTTTCCTTTCCTTGCTCAAATGAAAACAATGAGCAGCTGCCAAAAGGCTCTGAAAACCTAGGTCTCTCTTTCAGGAGAAAAAAGCCCCAAATCCAAACCAACATTTTCTTGCAGTTTTTATATGCTGCAAAACCACACGCTCAGAGGGGAGTCTGGATATAGTGGGCTTGTTTTCAAGTTATATTAAGTAAATGTCCGCCTTAAGAGTTGCTTTAGCATACCTTCTTCTGCTCCCCAAGCCTAATTCCAAGGTTATTCTCCCATCCCTAGAAGCCAGCCCATACCCTATAAATGGTGGGATGTCCTCACAGAGACACTGTACAGCAGTGCAAAGAAAAGAATCCTGCCCCAGTTCCTCCAAGTTCTAATGCTTAAACCCTTGCCTTGGGGCCAGGGTGCTGCTGTTAATCACAATCACAGAACTTCATGCACCTCTGAGGCAGCAGGATCTTGAAGAGGAGAAAGCAGAACCCCATTTTCACTCATATTCTCCCCAAGTACACAGACTGCAGGGCATGAGCTTGCAGTGAGTGTAACCTCAGCTGAGCACAGATTGATTTATCAGCCAGTGCCAGGCTGTTTTGGATCTGAGCAGCCTGTTTGGACACAAAACACCCTGTAGTTCAATATTTGCCTTCGGAACCACCCCAATTTCTCAATCAGCTGTTCTAGACACCAGACCTTGCAAGTAAACCAAGGTGCACCTAAATTACAGCAGAGCTAATCCTAGATCTTGCTAAACAGGTAACAGAATGGGACCTCTCAAGCAGTTTTAATTACCAGATGCACTTCCACAACATGGAATCATAGAGATCCCAAATGGTTTGGGTTGGAAGGACCTGTAAAGCTCATCAAGCTCTACACCCTGCCATGGGCAGGGACACCTTCCACTGTCCCAGGTTGCTCCAAGCCCCATCCAACCCAGCCTTGGACACTGCCAGGGATCCAGGGGCAGCCACAGCTGCTCTGGGCACCCTGGGCCAGGGCCTCCCCACCCTCACAGGGAACAATTCCTTCCCAATACCAACCATATATGTCCCCTCTTTTCAATGTGAAGCCATTGCCCTTCTCCCAGCACTGCAGCTCCTGATGGAGAGTCCCTCTCTGGCTTCCCTGTAGTCCCTGTCAGAAGCTGGAAGGCAGTGACACGGTCTCCACACAACTTTCTCATCTCCAGGCTGATCACCCGCACCTTTCTCAGCCTGCTGACATCAGAACTCTGGTTTTGGAGCCCTGCACACTGTGAGAGCTTTGAAGAGATCCAAGTGCCTTTAGGGATGGATACACAGACCAGCCATCCGGCAGTTCAGTTCACAGCCGCAGGGACTGCTGGGAACAGTCTGGCTCAGCTTGTTCCTCCGAATCCGCATCGCTGTCCCAACACTTCCCCTGTGCTGACCACACAGCACCAGCATCTTCATTTTAATTCAGTCTGTGTGACCCCTACACAATACAGCAAAGCCCATTTTCCTGGAAGTCAGTTCAGTTATGCTTCCTGATTTTGGACAGAATAGTTTTAAACAAGGAGGAACTTTACCCTTTCAAGGCATGCTCAATAGGATCATACCAGAGCGCCCAGCCACAGCCCAGGCATCAGCCCCATCCTGTGACCACTCTGGATCACGTAGCTGCTCTTCTCTCACCATTCAGAAATGAGCCAGAGATCACAGAATCACAGAATGGCTGGGGTTGGAAGGGACCTTAAAAATCACCCTAGCTCCAACCCACAACAAACCCACCACTCTCCCCTTCCCACCCAACACTCCTTATGCTGGGTGAAGATGTGCCCCAGACCTCCCTCGCTCATTTCCCCCCATCAGTTCCATCAGAGGAGCAGAAACAAGGAGTCTGGACTGAAGTCTGGTCCTGAGCCCTCCCAGGAGTGGACGAATGACCCCATTTTCACTTGCCGGATGTGTTAAAAGAAAACAAAATCAATCAACACAGCTCTTGGTTAAGCAGCTTTTTCTACCATGGACACTTGTGTGCGTCAGGCCAACCCATGGCATCGCGTCCCTGGAGAGGCGAGGAAAGTTTCCACAGCTCTCCCATCTCCCTGTCGGGATCATGCAGTGCATGAACACCTGGCAGAGCTGCCTGTCCCCCACTCTCCTGTAAAGCAGGCAGCTACAAGCAGAACTAAGGATTTGCCTAAGAGAATATATAAGAAAGGTAAGAAACAGGCCACAAACACCTCTCTAATGACTCACAGGAGAAAACCGCTGCCCTTCAAAGTAAGGTGTTTCTAGCACCAATAATCTTCAACATAATCTCTGCTGTTCATTACATTATTCATTAAAAATAATTTAAAATTTCCCTCCTCACTGGGTTTTTGAATTTATTTTATTTTAACTACCCAGATCTCTCTCTGACTGAGGTTTCAGAGTAAGTATACCATCCATCACTGGCATGAGTGACTTCAAACCATTCATACACGCAGGAATTTTTCTGGTGGGTAAATTTATACCTCCAAATTACTAAAAATTATTTAAAGTGAACCACAGAAATATTGTGATTCCCTGAGCAACCTGGTCTAGTGGAAGGAGGTTCCTGCCCATGGGAGGGGCAGGAACTGGATGATTCTTAAGGTTCCTGGTATGATTATTCTATGCCACTAATGCCTCAAAATACATTTGATTCATGCTTCTTGAAAATTCACAGGTCACAAATCCAAAAATATTTGCAAAAAACCAACTGATGTAGTGTATAGGAGAGGGTAGAGAAGGGAAATGGGGTAAGCCAAGCTTTGCAGCACTGAGACATTCTCCACAAGGACTCTGTGCGAAGGCAAAGCCCCTCTCTGTTTTCCAGTCAATGAATGACTTTTTCAACCATCTGAACTCTTTCCTGTGAGAAGGGTAAGGCCCTGGCCCAGGGTGCCCAGAGCAGCTGTGGCTGCCCCTGGATCCCTGGCAGTGTCCAAGGCCAGGCTGGATGGGGCTTGGAGCAACCTGGGATGGTGGAAGGTGTCCCTGCCCATGGCAGGAGGTGGGACTGATGACTCTTAAGGGTCCCTTCCATTCTGGGATTCAGGATCTTCTATGCAGTCAAAGCAGAGTAAAGAAACTGCAGTTCACACTTCTTGGTAGCAGGGCTGCAAAACCCAGCTGGGTCTCCTGAAGAGTAAAGGAACAGCCTGTAATCAGCTCCAGGGCAGCCTGCCATGCGTGGGGGCAGAGGGAACTAGGGCTGAGCTGGGGAAATACAAGCCTGGCTTCACTGCTGGCCGGTAGAGAGAGCACATCCTGCCAGGGACCAGTGCTGCTCCTGCCCTTCTTGACTGCAGATCGAATGCTCCTCTCTCAAATCCCCTGGTCCTGCTAAAGCCCCTCGGGCAGTAACTTATCCTGATGATCCTCCCTGCTGCTGGGCAAGTGAAGCAAGCATGGGGAAGCCTCTGCTTAAAAGTGAATGGGAAATCTGGGCCGACAGGATTTTCACTGCAGGAACATCTAAGGTAGCACTTTGGCGATGAATCAGAATATCCTGAGTTTGAGGGGACCCACAAGGATGATAGAAGTCCAACTCCTAGACCTCAGGACCACCAATGGATGCCAAGTCCCCTCTGAAGGCAGAGACCTGTTTAGTGACAACGAAGCTCAAGATGAGCAGGGGCAAGATGCTGCATGCTTTGAGGTTAAAAGCAACCTGGGAAGGTGTTTTACTGTACATTATACAGAAATGTTGGAGCACAAAGCTTCCATCTACTTTTAAGATTCTCAGTTTCTTCCCTTGGACCAGAAACTGAATCCCAGCATTTCACCTCTCTCCTTCAAAAACAGCATCACCACATCCCACCCAGCCCAGTCCCCTTAAAAGACACTGCCAAGAACATCATGGTCTGGTTTACCTTTCCTCTCCCTCTTTTAGGTCCCATGAGATAAACCTGCATCCCCAGTCCTCATCTGGAGCAGGCCAATACCCACTTACCAAAACAACCACACACTTGCACCTAATTAGTAGGTTCTAAACAGCAGAACAGGAGGTGGGAAGAACTCCCACAAGCTCGAAGCACCACCTGTGGTAACTGTATAATTAAATAGCCTTTAATCACCGATTTTTTTGGGGGAGTTATGCATAGATCCCCCACACGCAGAATGACCTGCACATAGGGTGCCGAGTCTGGTGGTTAGGGGAAAAGCTGTTTTTTCACCTCATTTAGGAAGCCACGATTTGTCCTCCTGGAAGATCTGACTTTCTTCACTCTGCACGATAACAATCAGAAATCCAAAAGAGGATTTTTTTTGCCTTTTTAGGATATTCTTAAGTAATAACTTCTGTCAAACAATCACATCTGCACCATCTGCTGACTACGCAGGTGGTGAATTATTTTCCATAATCACTTCCAAGCTGGGAAATATCTGCAGCATGCAATGTCTGGACATGAATTACTCCTTGGAGAAGGGCTCTAAAGTTCTTTGCAAATCTGGTGTTTCCACAATCATCTGGAGCCTTGCACTTACAGAGCCGAAACTGTTAGAAATGTTCTGAAGGAGCACAAAAGAATCAGTCCCTCCGTCTCCACCCTCCTAAAACCAGAATTCCAGGTTTTGCAGTTCCACTGGAACTGCTGGAATGTGATCACCACACGTAATGGTGGCAGTAGCATCCGTGTGCCACAGGTACTGGGCTGCACTGCTCTCACTAGGACAAAAAACAACCCAAACGGCTGGTCTGGGTCACCCCAAATTCAGAGGCCACAGACATGCAGAAGGATAGTTACTGACAGTCCATGCATGCAGATGATCTATCACAATTAGAGAGTTCCCCTACAGGAGAAGAAAACGCACCAGAGACATTTCTAGGAGAACATAAGGCTGTTGTTTCATTTTTAAAAAGCCAAGCAACGATGCTGATCTGAGGCTCAGAGGCTTTACACGCACAAACAGCGGGATGCTGCAGTGTTTCTCTGTGGCTACTTCAAAAAAATAATCCCCACAAACCAGGCAGACGCGCTGAGATGGAGTTACCTGGTGTGCAGCAGTGACTCGGGCTGCAGCTCCATTTGTGCCAGTGGCTCAGGAGTTACATGGAGCACAGGCAGCAAAGAATTGTGCCGAGCCTCCATAAAGGAAGCACAGGACGACAGGGACGCGCCCCTCACCACAGCCAGCAGCAAGTCCTGTTTTTACAAAACTGCACCACACCCCACGAGGCCCCAGGGATTAATTCAAAGCAGTATTCCTACTTTTGCTTTATTTTTTCTCTCCCCATGTATTGTCTCTCTTTGGGAAAACTCTGGTTCTTCTCTTTAGGAAGAGCCCTCAGCAGCCTCCCCCGTTACACCCAGAGCAAGGGGCGCTGCCATGCTGAGCCCCAGCCCGGGCCGAGCAGCTCCAGGCCCTCGCTATCGCCGGCAGCTTGGAGGTAACTCTGGCAAAACCCCGTCTGAAAAACACCCAGGTGCTACAAAACCACTGTGAATCCCCAAACCACGGCTCCGACACACTCGAGGTTTGACCGGGGCCTCCCCCCGGGCAGCAGCACTAAGTCCCACGGCTGGCGGTGGCTGTGGGGGTTTTCCAGACTTCCCCATACGCGGGGGAAGTGCCCGAGTGTGGCCACCAGAATAATCCCCAGCTCTTCTCAACAGCCACGAGCCCTGGGCCCTGCTGTCACAAGGCAGCCCAGCCACGCCACGAGCCCTGGGCCCTGCTGTCACAAGGCAGCCCAGCCACGCCACGAGCCCCGGGCCCTGCTGTCACAAGGCAGCCCAGCCACGCTACGAGCCCCCGATGCCGACATCCCCAAACCAACAGGGTTTAGGCTAAAAAGTACACAAACCACCCTCATTTTTTTCACTTGCTTGTAAATAATTATTGAGGAACTGATTTGGAAAGCCGTAACTGTGCCAAGGACATAGCTGGAACAAAGTTCTCAGCTGTTTCCTCCCCAAAAGGGTCTTTGCCCCAAAAGTGGAGCAGAGCCCTTGTGCAATGCCCTCGCCATGTGGCTCCACTTGCTTCCAATCACAAAACGAGGCTGAAGACTACTTTAATAAAAAAAACTACTTTTAATAAAAAGACTACTAAAAGACCATGTACGTTAAAAACACGCCACAAAGAAAAAAAACCAAAAAACAA
>VZRF01011182.1:56423-99769 GCA_013396875.1 Vireo altiloquus | reverse complement strand
CATGTGTAAACTTGAGGAGGTTATAGCCTGCCCCACCATCCAGATTGTTTGTGGACATACTGGACAGGATTTGACAGAGTATTGACCCACAGGGCACACTATTGGTTATTGGTCTCCAACTGGACTTTGTGTCACTGATCACAAACTTTGGAACCAGACTACTCAATTTTTAGTGCACTTACAGTCCGTACTTCATGAGCTCCCTTATGAGCGTGTTAGGAGAGACAATGTTCCACACTGTTACAAGCCTTACTGGAGTCAATGCAGGCACTATTTACTGCTCTCACTTCATTTATCAAGCCAGTCATTTCATTGAAAGAGGTTATCAAATTGATCAAACATAACTTCCCCATTACAAATCCATGATGACTACTCCAATTTAGGTTGTTTTTCATGTGTCTGGAAGTACTCTCCACGTTTATTTGTTCCACCACTTTCACAGGGCCTAAAATGAGGTTGACTAAACTGTAATCTTCTGGATTACTCTTAGTCTCTTTTTCTCAAGTCGTGAGTTTAGAAGGCCAGGATTTCTGTCTTCCTGATCTGAATGTGTTTGAACAGATGTAAAGATTGTATCCTTCTTGAAAGCAATAGAACCTTGAGCACTGGAATTAGTGAATGTAACGTTCCTATGGCTGCTTAATTTTGAAGTATTGTGTTGTTGTAGCTGACACTTTCTACTCTCTCTGACTTTTGTTTTCCTTCTGAAAATTTTTCCCAAAAGTAATCAGGAAGGTGCACCACTGCAGACTAATTACCTCCTTTTTGCAGTGTTTTTTTCTTCCTTTATGTTTTTTTACATGTAAGCAGCTAAGCAAATAAAATTACAAAACACAAGTTCATTTCTAGCTGGAAGTATTAAATATCTGATAGTAAGTCAAGCTTATAGAGTGTGCTTTGTAGTTCTTCAGAAGTAAAAGTTGAAACATGTTTTTATAGGTCCAATGATAAATTAAGTTCTGGAGAAGAAAGTGAACAGAGAGCGAGGGATTGGAACCCAAGGCCACACCTAAAGAGACTTACTAGGAAAAGAGATTATCGTGAAGAAAGTGAAAACAGGGAAGAGAGCAACACTGAGAGTAGAAATGAAGAAGCATGTTCAGTGTTATTAAACACAGGTGTATCAGTGGTAAGTGCTGATCATGTATTTTGAGCTAGTTATACCTCAGTCCTTTTGCCCAAGTTCTTAGAACCATAGCTGGCACAGAAATCCAGTATATGGTTGGAAAAGGTTAATGTGACTACTTGACTTTTTTAAAAATTCACTATTGGATGTTATGCTGAATAAATGAACTTAGAATCTAAAAACTGTGGAAATATTTAATATTCACTATTGTATTAAGTTCTGTGGTTTATATAGTCAGAAAATTGCATTATAATAAATACATGCTAACACTGTTAAAAAATAATTTACTGTATGTTATTCATTGAACAATGGAAAATAAGGTAGTTAACTAACTTCAGATACTACCTAAAATCTGTATTCGTATATTTAAAAATTAAAAGGAGTATGAACAAAATTCAGGCCTTAAATTTGCTCAGCAGGCCTAACTTAGCCCAGACTAATTCCATCTCTGTCTAATGCTGTGATAACTGAGTTCATCTGATAACACAAGTTTATCTTGTGTTCCCTGTTTTCTAAATGGATGACTAAAATCTTCTAGTTAACATATTATTTTTTGCCAAGTATCCATAATTGATGAACTGTGGTTGCTGATATTTGTCTGTGTTTATGTTGAACAATATTTAAATGCTTTTATATAAAGTATGACAGTTTTTTCTTCCTAGTTTGTTCCCAAGGCAGAAAAAAATTTCCTTCCTGCAAATTGTTCTTTAAATTAATAGATAATTTTAGAAAATCTTTCCAGCAGCTAAAGAATTGGTACTCTTGATAAATTGAGCATAGTCTTGGTCTGTTAATTACCAGCATCACTGGGAATTCAGGCATTGTTCAGTTAATGACACATCTGCTATAGAGCCAAAAATTAAAGACAATGGGGAAAAATGTCCTAAGTTATCAGAGATGACAGCTGGGCACATTCTCAAGATCCTCAAACTAAGTTCTTTAAATCACCAAAACCAGTTATAAATGTTTGGCACTTAATATGGTTGTAATTATCTCCTCTGTTCAGCAAAATGCCAGTAATGTATTGGAAGCTGGATCCTTCTCAGAAGCTACAAGGAAACACAATTTTGCAGAGAATGAAAAAACATCTTGTAAGAGAGTCAGGCAGGACATTACACTCCAGTCTCCAGGGATATTGTCAGAGAGTGGGAGTCAAGTAGAACAAGATAATGATTCTCAGCTTTCTGCCTCTCAGGAAAAACATTCAGACAATCTCACAAGGTAAAACAAGTGTTTTAGTTTGTAAACTCAACTTATTGATAATTATTTGCTATAGTCCTGCGATATGTTACATGAGTGCATGCAGTGTGACAGTTCTTGTGTCTTCCATCTGAAATCAGCAGATGCGTACAGATATCCATATTTCTCTTACCCTGCCTGTTTTCTAATGAAATGAACACAGCCAGCCTTCCCACCAGTCCATCCCATGGTTTCAACAGAAATTCCTGATTTTATAGGGGAATACTTGAGACTACCCATATTTGAGAGCAAAGGGTTTGTGGGATTAACCTAAAGAGAAACTTTGAGCTAGAAGTGTCCTCTGCTGCCATTTGCTTCCACTCCCCAGCAGTTTACCAAGGAGGATCTTTAGAGGGGGGAGCTTTTAATTGCTTTTGATACTCAAAGTGGTTGTGCCCATGATTTTGAGGAAGGAAACAGAATCAACTGATTATTGAAGAGAATGCTGTCTGAGAAACCAAAGCAGATAAGTAGTTATCATATAATAGTTTCAGTTTGTAAACTATGGTCTGATCAACTAAAGTATCATAGTTTGGGGCTTTGAGTGTAGCTTTAGCAAAAGACAGCTGGGAGTTGTCTTAAAACATGACTGAAAAAGTGTGTGACTTCCACATCCCTCAAAATTAAAATTATTTCATACTTTTCTAATCAAAGAATTCTCTATCTTGCAAGTTTAATTGTGAAGATTTCTAGCATTCTGAAACTGCTTAGTACTCATTTGCATTCAGTACTTTTATGACACAGGAAGAAATTAAAATTCTAATAAAATGCTTATTTGTCACTATTAAGAAGTAAATAGTTTTATTGTTGGTCACAATGATAACTTTTTTTTTTAAATTGAGTTTGTTTTGATTTGTAATATCCCTCTTTTTGGAATGTCTTGGACTTCATTGTTTTGTTCTGTACTTTAGAGGGCAGTTCAGGAGGTCATCAAAACGGACAGCACTGCCAGAACATGTGTTGGAGCCAAAAGCTGCTACTTCTTCTGCCTCTGAATGTGAAACAGATTGTAGTGAGAAGGGGAATCAAAGGCGAGATACTACATTGAGTGTTACCCGAGGCAAAAGTTTGAAAACTAGCCAGAGAAGAAAATCTGGGAAGGAACCCAGAAGTTCAAAGATAACCTTTATCACCCTTCGGGCTTCTCAAGAGGAGGAGGATGCGGAAGTAGATGACTTTGAGCTTGATGATGAAGATGAATGCTTTGCACCAGAGGAAGTAAACAAGGCTCCAGTGTTTGTTCCTATAGGTCTTCGATCTCCAAAACCAATTCCTGTGCAGATACAGGAAACCGTGGAGGAGGTATTGTATACCTGGGTTCTGCATATGTAATTTTGTTCTGATTATTTTAAAATATTTTATTCCATTTGTATCTCTGAGTATTCGGGTTTTATCTGAGTTCAAGTTAAGAATGGTGTTGAGAGTAGCAGGGATGTTACTTGGCACATACTCTTGGTTTTGAACTTAAAATTGCATCAACCTAAAATCCACTCATGTAATTATGTTAACAAACTGTATATAGATCTTCAGGGTACCCACCAGTTTGTTTATTGAGATTGAATATAGGCCCAGATTCAATGCTTATCCATGTGTTTTGAGGCCCAAGATGGATCAAATGGAGCACTTCAATTTCATATTTGAATGTTAGGAAATGAGGGTATGACAAAAATGTTTCACTCTGTCATGCCCCCCTAGCCAAGAAACTTTTAACCGTCAAGTAGGCTGACCTGACAAGCAGCAAGACACACACATCTGTGTGTTCACTCCCTTTTCCTGTGAGACAAGGAGAAATTAGGAGAGTCAGAAGATTTCTCTATTGATATAAAGACAGTTGCATACATGAAGGAAAAGTACATATAAATACATATAAATAAAAGGCAAAATAAGGAATTTGTTTGCTACTTTCCATTGTCAGGTTACTTCCTGGAAAGCGGGGTCTCAATCTGTGTAAGAGTAACTTTGGAAGACAAATGCCCTAACCACAAATGGCCTCCTCTTCTCCCTCCTTTCCCTAAGCTTTTATTGCTGAGCATGTTATCATATGATACAGAATTTCCCTTTGTTCAGTTTGGGTCAACTGTCCTAGCTGTGTGCTCTCCTGACATCTTGCTTACTCCCTGGCCTCCTTGCTGGGTAAAAGAATAGCAAAAAAGCTTTGACATTGTGCATGAATAGTGAAAACACCAGTATGTTACCAACACTGTTGTAGTTATAAATCCAAAAGACAGCATATACGTCCCAGCCGTGCCCAGTACAATCTTCACTCTTTATTTCATACGATTTGTATCATGCCCGGGTCTTACACTATCCATTACATCCTTATTAGCCACAGCTTCTCTGTCTGTTCTTTGATAAATATAAGGCTGTCATTCCCTTGGTCAGTGCCCTGCCCCCTACTGTAAAATGTCCATCAAATGGCCTTTTCAGTTATTTAATCCATGCCTTGGGCTCCGTGTATTACATGGTTGCTCAGGAGAAGTGGCTGTGTTGAGTTTTTGGGTACCAAAGCAGGCTCAGGTCAGTGACAGCTGTACTTTCTTGTGAGACCTGTTTTCTCCTGATTTGTGTTCTTACTGTCATGTACAACTCAGATGATGGGTTAAAAAATTTAAAGTGTATATCCATTAAAATCTCCAGCCCTTGTTGCCTTGGTTCCTGCAGTAGAGTTTGGTGGTAGGATGGAATCCACTCCTTCCTGTGTGAGTTGGCTTGCAGTCCACTTAAAGATGTTCTTGCACTCATCAGGGCCCCAGTTCCTTATGCTGTAAGTGAGAGACCATCTATGTCTTTGTTAGTTTTTATCAAATACTATGCATTTTTACTCTTTCATAGATGGTTTGTAGAGTTGTAAACTCAAACACCTGGAGTGCAGGCCTATATTTCATGTGCACCCTTAGACTGTATTAAACTTGAGCATGTAACACGGTACTGTATGTACTTAGACCAGTCACCAGAGGGGAAATGGCATACATTTTTTGGCGCCAAGGAACTGTGGAGGTTCGGGAACAGTGGACTATGTTCAAGGCCCTGGAAGGGATTGTGTTCAAGGGTTTAGTAATTTTTCTGGTTTTTTTCTGTCATCAGTAGTTTCCATTCACTTCAGTGCTTTTTGCTTTCTGCTGCTTTTTTGCTTACTACTACTGCTAGTCCTCTTCCTCTCTTCGCCCACTGAAATCCTGCTTTTTGTTGTCTCCTGAATTAATCACACTGTTTCTTTCTCCAGGTGAAACAGCAGAGTAATTTAAAGTTCAGTCAAAACACCAAGGGGTCTCTAAAATAATAATGGGCAGCAAAGTTGTGCATGGAAACTTTTGCTGAATCTTTGATTTCAGAGATGTGAAATATGTGTTATGTGTGGGGATGAAAACCAAGTTGCCTGGTTTAACACTTAGGAGTAGTAGTGAGGGATGTGGTTAGAGGACCTGAAGACCCAGCTGTTGTAGAATTTAAATAGATCAGTTAAAAGTGTCTGTAAAAAGTGCAAGCCTTTGAGAGCAGCCCAGATTGAGCAGTGTTTTTTGTGAGAACTTCCCTGGAAATATCGTAACCTTTCTTGTCAAATTTCAAGTCCTCATTTCTGAAAATGTCAAATGTCTGAAGTTCTCAGTGAAAACACAGTGCTGAAGAAGAAACAAAAATAGGTTAAATGGTGAGTGGGTATGTTTCTATGTGTATGTATATCTATTCCCTTTCTCTGGCTTTGGAAATAAGTGTGAACTGGTTTTCCTTCCTGAAGACTTAAAAAACAGAAAAAGAGTGAAAACTGACAAACCCATTTGAGGTAAACAGTCACCTTAAAAGATCTCAGCTGTGTAACTTAGTTTGGTGGAGAAATGAGTGACTAGAAACAAGGCCTTAGGTTGTCTGATGCTTCCACTTAGCTACAGGTAGCACTACCAGTTCTGCCTCCTGTTCATATCACTGCTTCCTTCTCAAATGAGAAGGTATAACTTTTGCAAAGGATCCCTCTTGATGGTGGACATCTGTTAAATATGTGTAGTTTATAAAAATTTGCATTCATCATCAGTCTGATGAACTGAAATACATGTAAAATTATTTTTACAGCTGGAAATACCTGTGAATATCCCAGATGTGCAGGTGGCTACTGCTGCTGAAAGTCTTTCTTGTGCATCTATCCAACCAGCAGTACAGAGGGAAGAAAAAGTAAGCACCTCAACAGCTGTAAGAATGTCTTTTGTTTGTTTCATAGTTCATACAAAGCTATTTCAGCAGTCTCTTGTTGCTGGGTCTAAACGAAACTGTAGCTTATTAGACTGCTGCCTTTCCCACACAGATATGAGGCACAGCTATGGGAAAACTACGTAAGTAAATATTGTTAGCCTTAAAACCACGGTAACCTGTGGACACAGAATTTACATGTAAGCATTAAATAAAAATTATGGAGTCATTTTATATAGAACTTTGATTCTGTTTTTCTTTGTATTTAAGGAAACACCCATACATGAGAATCCAGATGTGGACAAAGGTAGATATGAAACAATCTTGCTCATGTATTTCCTGTTAACTTGCTGCCAATATATACGTTTTCCCCTTTCTTAAAATGTATTTCCCAAAGGTGCCACCATCTTGACTCAGAGGCTCAGCTGTTCCTGCAGTGGATCAGCTGGAACTGGCTGTGTCCAGGGCAGCCTCCCTGCCACCAACACCTTGCTGCCTATGTCCAGTACACTATTAAAGGCAGTCATGTTGCTACTTAGTGTTTTAAGAGTAGTTTGAATTTGCTGGATGAGAATGGCTGCTTGTCTACAAGCATTTGATTCATAAATAAGGTCACTTTTAAAAATATGTACTTCTCTGTATTGATGGTAGTGTCAAATACTTTTTGAATATGGGTAAGTGGCTTTCTGGTTAATGTACTTGTGATTTTTAATGTGTGTGTACAACTTTGCAGGAATTAGCGATGGAAGCACTGAAGCTGCTATGACTTTACTTGCAATGGGTGATCCAAATTTCCAGTTAAAAACAAGCTCTGAAGGTATGATCTGATTTATGGGACAAAGCCTAGCTCTCGTGCTTTCTGGGCCCACCTAAGGAGGGATGGAACAGTGGCTGCAAAATTCTTCCACATGCTGCTGCATAGCAGGAGGTCAAGAATCTTTTATGCTTTTAGTCCTGGGCACTCTAACACATAGTGAATCTATGATGCAGGGTGACTGGCAAAAGGCAGGCATCCTACTGAATACTGCCAACTGCACCCGTGCTAGAAAGTTGTTTCTGGGACCTGTTTTAGGAAGCATGTGTTCGAATTGATCTGGTCACATAAACTGGACAAAAGAAAGGGATCAAGGTTACATGACTGTAACTTTCAGTAATCTTTTCAAGCCCTTAATGTGAAGCATAGCCTTTTCACCCTAACTAGATACAACCTGAAATTACCTGGGTTTTATAGATTCTGTGTAGCATTTATTATCTGCTTTCATTGGTGGAATGTTTTTGTGTTCTTACTACCAAAAGTGTTCTCTTAGGACTGTATTTATCTGGAATTTGAATCTGTCTTTGGAGAATACAGACTGTGTTAAATGAGTTATATAGCTTTATATACGTGCCAATTAAATGAAGTTTTCCCATTCTGTTTATTGTTATAACCAGAACGGACACATAGGGCACCTGCTCAAGATGACTTGGACATGGCTGATAGCTTTGAAACTCACACCTACTCCAAAGAAAACAGAACTTTTAGTCAGTATTTGCTTGCTTCAGACACTTCCATCAAGGAATTTCTGCCTTCTGAGGATGGAAACAACATCAATGTAGAGAATCAAATAACTGGCACAAGAATAAGTGTAGAAGAATATTTAGAGAAGGATGTTCGTGATACCAGGTAAAATTACTACTTCATTTTCTTTAGTGAGAGAGATCCTCTGACACTGCTTACTTTTGCTAGGTTCTTTCTGGCATTTTTGTTGATTTGCAAGCACTCTTGCTTTAGTAAAGTTTAAATTTTTAGTAAAAGCTAAATCTTTAGTTGCAGATTGCACTTTGATATGCAATCTGCAAAAACTCCTCTTGTCTCCCTCTGACTTTCGTGAGGTGTTTATGTATAATTTTGGGGATCTACAAATAGTTTTTTTCTCATGAAATTGAGTTTACCTAAGGAAGCGGAGGGAGAATAAAATATGCAGACTATGTTGTACTGGATCACTGTTAATTACCAAGCTCTTTTTCCTAAAGTTCTCTACAGCCAATCAGACCAAGACAAATTGCTTAAGTGTCGCTGCTGCTATGGGGTGTAGATCAAAGACTTAGAGCAGAGGGATGGCAAGAAACCAGTTAATCTTCTATCATTATGGTTTTTAGTGATTGATTTTTTATGATTCTGCATTTGTGAATTATGAGACAGCTTAATCAGACACTTTTCCAGAGAAACATCTGCTGGTGATCATGTATTATTTGAAAGATTATTAGATTTCTGATCTTCTCCTGTTATTTCAACCCTTCAATTATTTTTTTTTCTTCCTTTACCTTGGAAACATGCTAGTTTGCAGCACACCTGTCTTGTTTCAATTCACAGATGATTTTTATTTTTTTTATCCTGCCAAATAGCTTTCTGTCTTCTCTACCAGTTGCAACCTGCATTTCAGGTCTTCATTGTCTGATCTACCCCATATCTCTTATATCTTCTCTTCACTAACTGTCAGAAATAAAGAACTCTATTGATGACATTTTTCCTTTTACTTGCAGTGAAAGTTCTTTGCCTGTGGTGAGTAGTATGAGACTGACGGGAGGTGGACACCTGGAGCCTGAGTCAGCCTCTGGAGTACTGAGGTCCAATGAAAATATAATGCAGGAGTTACTTAACACAAATGTACTTGTGGAACAACTAGAGCAAATTCAAACTGGTAAGCCTGTTTCTTATCCTAGGGCGCTGAAAATGGTTATTCAGATTTATTCGCATCTGTTCATGAAATGAAGCAAAGCTGAAAGTCTTCCATTTGTGTTCAGAGATGATACATCACCATTGTAACGTAGGGTACCCATTTTTGATATAGTTTTATATGTAAGTATACTTTTCAGTATAAAATCGAATGAAATTTGAATAGCAGGTTTTTTTCTGCAGGTGTTAAGTTACCTGGAAAGCGCTTAAATTACTGGACTGTCAGTTACAGAAACATGGTCCTGTATTACTGTCTGTTTCTGTTATTACTGTCTTTTCCTTCCATTAAAAGTAGAAGAAGAGATAGAAGGAACTGGTTTTCTATTCTTAAAGCAGTTGCAGAAAAGGTAGTCTTCAAACTCTCAGGTGTCTTCATATCATTGGCAAAATGCACAAGATATGAAAGGCAAGATGAGATATGTATATGTGCCTTACATAAGATACAAGTATTTATGTGTGTGTCTATATAAACATACTACAAAATTTTAATATGTACAAGATTGTATGTTAAAAGTATTATGAATATGTATATATACCTGCAGATTGAAAAGACGTTATTTTAATTTTTATTCTTATAAAACTTCAATCTTACAGCTCTGAGGGGTACTGCAGAAATGCAGACGGTGGAACTAGAACAAATCAGACCAGCTGCAGTTAATTCTTCAGTTCTTCATGACTTTGCAGCTAGAAGTATGGAACTTAGCAAGCAAGTAGACAAAATGGAGAGGTAGGAAGACTCATCACTTAATACTGACTTTATTCCTGCTGTCTCTTAAAATATGCAGATGAAGTTCTGATGTAGTATGCAACTGTAATGGAAACAGTGTGCTCATGGACACTGTGTATGTTTATACAGATAGTGTACAGTTTAGACTTTAGGTTTTTATCCTTGCATGTTATGCTACAGCTTTTGCAGGTAGAATATTAACTTATGTTTGCTATTTCAGAACTTAGTTATTACCTTGCTGCTTAACTGTCTTTCATGAAACTGCAAGGAAATGTTAAGGAGTTGATTCATTTAGAAATGATAAGGAGCTTAAAAGGCCTCCTGCTTGGTTGTTCTTTCAGTAGAAATGTCTCCATTAATGGAGTTACAGGGGCCTTTCCCTCAAATTCTTCATGTAGACCTGTTCAAAGATGATGCATTCTGTTTAGTAGAATGATGTAGTTTTTAAACAGATGCTTTGTTTCCCTGTAATTACATATGCTTCATATTAAATAAGTTGTAACACTGAATTTAGCATGTGCACAGGGTATCTTCATTTGGTTTCAAATTAACTAGATACATACCTTGCAGAACAGAAAAGCAGATAAGAGATGCTTGTGGAAATTCAGGAGATTTAAGACCTCTAATGGCATCACCAAAACCTGAAAAATCACACCTTGGACTAGAGGATTATCCAAATCCAAGTTCTGTGGATGAACTTCTTGAGCAAAGTCCTGGTCCTCTTGAGCACAATATATGTCCAGTCAACTTGGCTCAGGTAAAGAACTTAATTACAGTTTTTTTCAAAATTACAGGATTTTGAAATTCTGTAAAGAAAGAGGCTTTCAGTGCGAATGTACTCATCAGTTCTAAAGACCTGGTACTTCGGCTGATAAATGAAACTTGATTTTTTGCAGGGATATAGCCAAACAATCTTTCAGACAAACTTAATCTTTGCAAAGTCTGTTTAGAACATTTCAGCAATAAGTGATACGCATTAGCAAAATTGTGAGGAATTTTTAAGGAGTCTTGATGGAAGAATTTACCTAGGATTCATGTATCCATTTTGTGTGACCTCTTACTTCTTACTGTTCTATTTGTTTAAATGAAAACGAAGTTAAAATGTTACTGCTTGGATGGAGCCTGTTCACTGGCACTTTCATTTGCTTTTTTTAAAACAAACTGCATCCTTTGTCATGCTCTTTCTCATTTATTTAAAAAAGCAATTAAGAGCTTTATATGCATATTATTAAATGACATGTACAAGATTTGCATATTTTTACATACATCTCTATCATTTATATCATCATCAGGTACATTGTCATGAACAAGCACTATGTCTTTCACATCCATTTCTTTGCAGTGGTTTGTGTGTCGGTGTTCTAGTATAGATGAGAGTTACCTTATTTCTTCATGAGAGAAAGGTTCATTTGCAGTTCCCTCAGGGTTTCTAGTATTGTCTGAGATCAGTGAGCACATAGTTACGGTGGAACAGCTGATGCACAGAAGCTTGTTTGACACAGATGTGTCAAGGCTGATTTCATATTAGAGCAACGTGCAAGAATGATGTGGCTCTTACAGGCCTGGCAGAGAGTATGAGAAAATCAACTTGCAGTAGATCATTCCTCGTTTTGGCAAAGGGACAAGCCATAAAAGGGAAAGGATAGATGAGCTGCAGAGCTTGGTGCTTTTCTTTGGCACTCAGTGGTTTGTTAAGGGTTGTAGGAATCCGCTCTCTTAATGCCACTGAACAATTTATTGTGTGAGTCATCTCTGACAGAGTTGTGCTGTAGGAAGTATAAATTTATTTTGACAAATCATCAATACAGACAATGAGCTGCATATGAATTTTATATTTCCCCAGTGTTTCTTGTCCTTGTCAGGCTAATACTCTTCAACCTAGAACATCTAGAAGTGAAAACTGACACATGCAATAATGATGGTGTGATTAGATGTTTCAGCTCTTCAGCATTTGACATTCTTTGTTTCTTCCTGTTTCCTTCAGTTATTTCCCAGATTTATTAAGTTGTTTTCTTCCAACTGTGTTGTTTCTAGAATGAAGTTTGTACTCAGGATGCTCAACAACATTGCATAAGCAGCACGGAAGAAACTTCAGGTATAATGTCCTAATATTCAAAGTTTAGCAAAAGCCCACATTTGTGTATCTTGCAGTTACTAAAAGAATAAAAACCCTAAAATTTTCATTTTAAAAAAAAAAATTCATTAACATGATTAATCAACCTATTCCATTAACACAAATAATGAGCCACAGCACAGTGACATTCCCGTCCCTCGCCTCTTGTCATTACATTTCGTTAACAGAAATTAGACTTGGGGATTTTTGAATGGCCCTTCATTAAGTCTGAGTGTCAGTGGAAGGCAGACTTGTTCTCTTTTCCCTATTGTGAGCTCCCGCTGCTTACCTCGTGGTAAGTATAGCAGTTTTTAGAGCCCTTTATGCATTTCTGACTCACCCATCAAAAACTGAACACGACAGAGGGAGGGAAACTGTGTAGTTTTCCACTGGCTTAGTGAGCTATAGTTGCTCATGAAGTTATCAACTGAATGCTGTTGTCGGAGTTGTGTGAGTAGGAGGGCTGCACTGTGCAAGTGTGGAGCAGGAGAGAAAGAGAAGAGGAGGTAAGTGTAAGACAATCAGACTTCCTTCTTTAGCTGTACTGAGTCAACAGATTAATGCCTGAGTGATCAGGTGTGATGAAAGTTATGATGATGTCTGCTTTTCCTCAGAACAAATTGAAATGCAGTTGGTTTGAACCACTGCTTGTCTAACATATGAAATAATCACAGTGACAGAAGCCCAGAATACTTACTTTACATGGAAACTGCAGTCCAGAGTTGTAACTCATGAGTGTGCAAAAGATTGGGCTAATACTTCTTCTTAGACATCTGTTGCTATACTCCATTATTGCAAGAATCTTGGGATGAAGCATCTTAAATCATGTTTAATTAGATGAAGAACCCACACAAGTTGAGGTTGAAATAACAGCTTTACATCATTGGGAGCTGTCTTATATAATGGAGTGCCATTGTTGTTTTCCATCTTTTGAAAACTTTACAAATGTTTGTTCCTTAACTTCTAATGGATGACAGTTGGCAATCATCTGTTAATGTCTGTTTGTTGCCTAAATTATTTATACTTTTCATCTATTAAATTCAAGACTAAGCTTCTCAGAACCTCTTCTTCCAATCTTCAGTGAGGGGGAAAATCCTGTGTTTACCTTCAAAACAGTAGACACCTGCCATTTAAAGAAATAACTCTTAATACCTGAGAGTTGCAATTAAAGTCAGAGAGCCATTTGACCACCATGACACAAGTTTAATTAAACTGCAAATTGCTCTTTAATGTTAGAACACGCATTTAAAAATCTTCATCTTCAATAGGCATTTTTAATATTCCTCATTCTGAATGGTAATCAGGATTCCACTGTAGTGAATAGGCACCAGGAGATGATGATGATGTGTATCTCATCTAAGAAGATAGGAAGCTTATTGTCTCAAGAATATGCCCAGTGCCTTTTTCCATGGAGAAATAAGTGCCTAAAATTTCCATGTAGGGATGACATGAAGAGAACAGCGTAACTTTATATTTGATTAATAGTTTTTTGTTATTTCTCTATTTCCCTGAAAAAATGATAGTAGTGAATGATGGTCATAGATGTCCAGAGGAAGAACAGACATTCATTTTAACATTGGTGGAAATCCCAGCTGACTCAAAAGAGTTTGATGCATCTGTTATGCTGGAACAAACTTCAGAACCAGTGCTACCAGCCCCAATACTTATCAGCCCAATAAGTGCAAGTGAAACAACTGTGACTGAAGTGGAGAGGTAAATGCTTTATTTTTTATCAAAGTGAAACACTTTTTGTGCACCTTGATTGTTCTCTGAATATACGGTATAGATTAGAACTTCTCAAAAGAAGAAATGGAAGAGGAAGTAATTTTGATGGACTGGTTAGAGAATTAAGAAAGTAAAAAGGGCTGTAATCAGATGTGAGGAAGATTCCATAGGTGTTTTAAAGTTAGTGTTTTAGTTAGCTGGGGTTTTGGTGTCACTTTAATTCTGATTTATCCTTTTAGAGTAAGTCTTCCTTTCTAGTAGAAGTCATTAGTCCAGCTTGTGCCTTATTTTGCCGTGGATACTTACAATGCAAAGCAATTTAAATGCAAAAATCTAAGCATGTTTGCATTTTTACAGTACTTTAACTGTTTCATAGAGTAGCTGTTTATTAATTGCTCTTCCAGATTTTTCATGTAGATGTTCTTCTGGAAAATATGATAAACGGTAGATATAAATTCTTATATCATTCTCTTGAGTTCTTGCTATGTTCAAAAGGCAGACAAGATAAAAACACCAATTAATTACTTGAAATAATAATAGCTGGTTTGTCTACTGCAGTCCAAAAGGGTTTGAATTTCTTTTACAAAGAATACTTCTCAATGCAGCGTAACAAAATTATTATGTCAACATTACGGTTGAACTAAATCTCTTAGTTTGCGAGAAAAAAAAACATCAAAGGAAAAAGACATTCCAAAGAATGGAATCATTGCAAAGTAGTAAAAAACCCCCAAACCCTAATACTATACTAATGTAAGTCCTCAGATCATAACTATCGTAGAGATCATAGAGATGTGATGCAATTCCACATAAAAGTGGATAACCTTGCCCTGTGATATCAGATGCTCATATCATTCCTTTATTGAAAGGATAGGTCTTTGAGTGAATGTTGGCTACACAGTCTAAGAATTCTAACTCCTAAGGAACTACTAATGATAAACAGAATAGCAGACAGGCAGAGTTAGAGTACATGTTCTGTCTCACCATTCCTGTACTGCTTTACCATATTTTCCTAGTCTCTGCTGCTTCTCTGTATGTCTTATGTATGTCTGTATGTCTTTTGAGATCATACAGTGTGTGGCGGTTCAACTGTGCAGATCAATAATACTGTATTTTAGCATTTCCTAGGGCAGTTAATAAGTTGCCATATTTTTACTTCTTACAAAGATAGCAAGTGGAGTTCAAATAGAAGAGCTAAAGTAACTAGATTCAATAATGGCTAGAAAAACTAGATAGCACAACAAAATGTTTATCAGTACTAAATAGTACATTTGAAGTTAATATTGTCATTAAGCAAGAAAGAGTATCGCTATAGGTTGATGTGTAATTTCCATGTGGAAACGTTATACCAAGTAAATTTTGGCTTCTTGTACAGTCACAATAATGACTTTATATATAAACAGTATCGGATCCTTGACAACTGCAGCTGGTGAAGTTGCTGCGCCTTTAAAAAGCAGTATGGAAACCAAAAAACTAGAGAGTGCATCAGTAGACCCAGTTCCAAAGTTGCAAATAGCTCAAAAACGGTTGGCTGCTGAGCTTGAAGAGAATGATTTTCCTCCTTCCAAGAAAACTCCGTCTACTGTTGCAGTGGAAGATAACCTGGAAACCACTTACAAGGTGAGATGCATGAAAACTCACCAAATCATGATGAGGTAGATGCATAACACATAACAGAGCATTTTAATTAAGTTTTTTTTTAATGGTGTCACTTGCTTAAATATGTACTGCCTATAAAACTTAAAAGGAAAATCAACACCTATAGATTGCTTTTAGTTTTGAAATCTTCAACAGGTTTTGGATGTTCATTTATTTAGTATTAGGGTTTTTGAGAATCTGTAGGCTCTCAGGTTTTTTTAATTCAACTTCCTAGTAGACAGACCAGTAATATGTCTTATTTGGCTCATTCTGCATCACCCTTCAGGCAGTGACATTGCAGGAGGTGAAACTCTGGATGTATATTGGATGATTGGCAGACTGTCTAGGTAGACTGAATGATGTTTTGAATCTGCATTGTGTCTGTTACATGAAGAAGCTGTTAGATAGATATGTTCCTATTGATTTTTAACATAGCAGGTGCTAGTTTAAAAGAGCAAGCTGCCAGTGAAAACAAGCTGCCATCTTTCTAGCTTCCTTATGTGCTTGGTCACATTATGACCAAGCTTGTGGCAGTGACTACCATTGAACTTTCTAAGTGGGCTAAGTGCAGTATACCTTGGTGTAGGAATGGATGGTAATGCCCCACATGATTCAGAGAGCTCTTCTAGGAAGGCCTGGATAACAGTCTTCTTCCTTCTTTGATCTCTTATCTCAATATCCTTGTCTTGAGTCATTTGTCATAAGAACACCTTGAAAAGCCTGCTCAGGAAACGAGTTAAGTGATGAGTGATGCTGCACTGCCCTCTGTATCAGTCCTGCTCTTAGAACTGGGCATGTGTGATATGAGTTTATCAACTTCATTGTCTCTTCTGTAATGAGAGCAATAAAAAACCTTTTTTTTTTCTTTTTTAAATACAGGGTTATTCCGTTAAATCCACAGATGTGCCAGTGATAACTTCTGGTAGGTACACTTAATCCAAAGTATAATGTAATCCAAAGTATAATGAACGTAAACACATCACAACTTAATACTGGTTGTCATGCTAAATAGTTCTGTCTGAGGCCATCTAATATAAAAGTAGAAACAGATTTTCCTGGTACTACACTAGTACCACCATTCCATGTTTTCTGCCATAAACTAGGTGTGCCATACATGAATGTTGTTAGTTTAATACTGGTTCTAAAAGCATTGCTGTAGCTGGTTTATTGGTGAAATTTGAGAGGGTGTTTTATCTAAACATCTTACCTTCTCTTAAGCAAGTATTTCCACCTGTTAAAGAGCACTAATAATCAAAAGTATTATCTGGCATTTTAACCACACTATGCCAAAATAATTTATTTTTATTTTGTTTTGCACTGTATGTAATTGTTTGGGAGCTTAATCTGCCTCTGAAGAATCAGAAAAAACAGAATTGCTGACAATGCAATCTTCAGTGATCTGAGCCTGTGAAGGACTTGGTGAACTATAATTTTGGCTTTGAAAAAGACTTCTAAGGGAAGTTGTAGAAGCTTAAACAGATAGGTGACTAGACTAAGTTCTATAGTGTGCTGTAAAGGATGGGAGGAGGAAGATTGTGCTGTAAAATTTAAAACCACACTTCTACCAGCTTTTCCCCATAACATCTGTACAATCTTATAGGTTTTAAAAGTAGACCGTGAACTTTTAATTCGTAGTGGTGACTTATAAAAATAAATGGACAAATAAGACTAAACAAAAATTCAGCCCTTCTGTTGTAATGGTGCAAGCCATCCTAATATCACATGCATTTTTTTGGCCTCTTGGTGTTATCACTGAAGTCTTTGACTCTCAATTTTACAGGGAATCCTTTTCAAAGAACAAAGTCTTCAGCAAAGGAAAATGTACTTACTTCTGTGTTGGTGTCTACATCTATGTCACAACTGACTGAGAGAAGCCAGCTTGACACTTTGGAGAGCTTGCAGAAAGCATCACTTGAGAATCCAGCATCCAAAAAGGAAGAGGAGGTTATGTCTAAATTAACCTCTAACAGAAAAGCAGAAATAAGTGGACAAGGAAAGCAGAATGTGCATGAATCTGCTCAGTCGGAACATACTGGAAGTCTGGCATCATCTTCAAAAACTTCATTACTCAGGTATGCAATAAATGCAATAATGTTTTGTCAGCTTCTTCTGTAAAAAAATATCTTGTTTCTACATTGGCATTTTTTCAGTACCATTGTTTGTGACCTGCATGGCTAAGAGTTACAGTGTCTATGTCTCCTGCAAATTAGAAAGGATCAAACTGTCTGCTTTGAAATTTGCATCGTTTTACTCAGTGAGTAGATCAACTGGGGGACACTACTGACGTATCGTGTGTCTATTTAGACATTGATAGATACCTCTTGTCAAGCAGACATCCATTGGATGTGATAGGAACTTAGGATAATTGTTGTTTTCCGTAGGTGAGTCTTATGTTGTGAGATGTATACCCGTTCACTTGGTTTGGTGTTTGTCCTGCCAGTAAGATGTGTTACTGGTACAGTAATGAGCACACTGGATTTTTAGGACTGAGTTAAGTCGTTTCCCCAAAGGAGTTTTCAATCTTGACAGCTCAGAGGATATTCCTCTTACCTATCTGTTGACTTGATTTTTTAAATATACCTTTCTGTACTATTTGTTTAAATGTTTTGAGTTCCTGCGCTCTGTTGGTCTTGTGCTCAGTTCTTTTGATTGTAATGCTCTACTGGCCCCTTCTAATCTGTAATTTACTTTTTTCAATATGCTTGTGTGAGTACCAATACTGGCTATTTGTACTTGGGATGCTCACAGCAATTGGATAGAGATGCATTAACATCAAAATCCTTGCCTTAAAAGCTTACTTTCTAATTTGTAAATTCTTAACAACATGGAAAGCTAGTGCTTTGTGTACCTTCCTCAGTGCCATGACTTCTGTAAGATCACTGGTCTGTCTTTGATGCTGTAAGGAGGCTAAAACCCTGCAGCAGCTAGTCTGCTGTAGTCTGCTGCTTACATCCTTGGAAATAAGGTTTCTTTTCCCATTGATTGCATGAAGAATGCTCAGAATTTAAATTTGTTCTTCAGAAGTGTGTCTCCATCCTTCTTGGAACCACTCTCTGAAAGTCTGGTAGCTTGTTACAGGCTGTGGATTAGCAGCAGATAGTAGGTTCCTGTTCTCAGGGTTGAACATCCTCAAGAGTCTCTGTGACTGTTCAAGAAAACTCGTACTGGCATATTCAGTGACATGAAAGCCTTTCTCAGAATGACATTTTGGTTTTTTTCCTTAGAATTTTCATGTGTCCTGTAGGTGTGTGTTCCCTGTGTAACGAGTTGGACTCCTGCAATACCATTTACATCTTCTTTTTGTGGAGCAATCCTATGACATCCTGACTCTATTTGTTTTGAACAGGGGTGGACGAAAACCGTTGGGATTCTTATCTTTAATTTGCAAAAAAAGTAATTCTGAATCTGCAGAAGATACCAAAGGGAATAGAGGGAAGATCCAAAAGCCTCGAATTGTGGCTGCAAAACGATGTCTAAAGAAGCCCACTCCGTCCACTAAGGATGATAGGGAATCTTGTTCCTTTCCCTCTACTTCATCATCAGTGGAACATGAGCATGTAGCTGCTGATGCTGCAGTTACGGTATGAGTTTTATTTTTAACATCCATGAATTTCTGAGATGTGAAGAACAGAGAGTTAGTTGTTTCAGGAGTGGGTAGATGGGCTTGTAGTATTCATGTTTTGAGAGTGGTATCTGCTCCGGTCGACAAATTGTAACTTGTGCGTGTGTAGGAAACTTGTAAGGGAACGAAGTTGGTTTTTCTCTGCATGGATATCTATTTGTTTCTCATTTTCAGTAAACTCTGATTTTTTTTTCTTTATTTTATTTATGTAGGAAGTCAAAACTTCCTACATAAATAAAACACCCCTACAAAGCGCAAGTGCATATATATGAAAATATTTACACATACACACCAATGAAGACTGTTAAGAGCAACCTTTTCTTGTTTTATCAGGTTTCAAGTAACTCATCTGAGAAGCCACCTCTCTCTGCTAAAGATCAAGAGAAGGAAGGAGAGCCAACCAAAATCTCTGAGTTCTTTTTCAGTGATATCTTTATGGAAGTGGATGATTCAGAATAGCAAATGGGTTTTATAAAAACCTAGGANAACAAGAAAAGAGTATTTTAGAAGTTACGATTTGTTCTGATATTCATATTGGCACACTTACTGTCAGCCAATAATAACAGTACTCTTGTTAATTAATTCCATGAAGGTGAAATGGATTCCTTCTGAAGCAACCTGGGCACTTTGAACATGCTGCCACAGTTTAAACCACTACAATTGTGTCATTGGACCAGACTAATGACTGCTGGCTTATGGTTTCCCTTGTTTAGACACTGATAATGAGTGCATGACTATTCTACAGAAAAGTGCAATGAAGTAATGTTTAATCTTGCAACAATTATCTTTTTCCATTTTAATGCTAAAGCTTTTTGGTACTGACTGTTCAAGTTTTTTACTTCTTTTTGTGAAGTATGTTACGTTAGAAGGAGGAATGAACCTTTTGAGTATAATGTAATCTCTGAAGATCAGAATGCAAATACTGGAAGTCGTGTAGTAAATACATACACACATACTTTAAGTACTGTAGGTATTTTTATTAGAATCTCCAAATAATGTATTTTTGTAAGAGTTTTTTAACCACATAATTTAAAAGATCCTAAACTGAAAAGCCCAATAGGATTGATTCCTTAAAAATGTGTTGAAAACTTAAAACACAGTTTACTAAAAGATGATAACGTAAGGTTAATACTTGCAACCTTTTTTATCACTGGGAGGAAGAGATTGATGTTTCCCAGTAAAAATGCTAATTTTCTTCTAAATTGGAAAACAAAGCTATAGATACAAAATCTTTTCTTGTTTTTACATGTAGCTGTTTGTATATTTGCTGACTTCCTTGGTTTCCGTTGTGCAAAGCAGCACAAAGAGATTTGATTTAAACCATGAGTATACAATGTCGCTGTTTTGAGGATTTGCTGCTTTGAAGCAGTTGAATTTAAAAGGTTTTCTCATGTTGCATGTCTGCTTGTACTGTAACTTGCTATAAAATTCTGGTGTAGCTTTAGATTTTAGTCTTACGTTTTTATTTACCTCATCAAGAAATTTGTCTTGATGAGGTAATTAGGTTTATGCACTCTCAAAGTCAGCTGGTCACTGAGAGATTCAATATTTAGTCTGAAACTCCTGCTTGCACAACAATGAGTGTGTAGATTTGAGTAGTCTCAGAATTTTTCCTGTTCCTTAATACTAGGAGGTACTTTTGCAAAATGATTTATTATGAAGGTGAAACTGATGTTTAAATGGTATAGTTAATGCTCTCAAGAAACCTGTCATCAGCTTTGGACTGGATAATCATTTATGGGCAGATAAATAATATAAATATGTAGTTAATTTTGAAATAGTTGATGAAGTTTGAGAATGTTTTTCTTTTCAGAAGTTATTGGCAAGGCTTCTGAAGGAACCTTTAAAATTTTGTCAGTGAGGAGAAATACAGAAAAAAGCTATTGTTACTGCAAATTGGTATGTTAGCAAGCCTCTGCCAATGAAATGTCACTAGCACCAGTATTGAGGTGATGGAAAAGGGACTAGTGGTCCCAGTGTAGAGTAACTTACTTGAAAGAATCTGATCAACCCACCTCACCCCCGAAAAAACCCTCCAAGAACACCAACAGTTTCTTTTCAGATGGTATCTTGTGCTTTGCCTAATCCGTTTCACTTGAAATGTTTATCTAAATATTGTTTTACTGTAAACATTATGAAAGAGATTAATGTATACATGTAACTCTATGTATTGTATATCTTGTAGATATTAAGTATGCAAGTGTTTACTTCCTGATACATGTGGCATGTTTATATCACTTGCACTCATAGAGCCTAAGAATAGATTCTTAGGGAGTGGCTATGAAATAATTGCTGTGAGTACCTTCTGAGTGAGTTCTGAGGGGATAATCATTCTACAAAAATGTAGTTGCATACATTTTAGCTCGCATTCATGTTACAAGGGGAAAAAAAACAACTACTTCATTACTAAGATTGATGGTGCCTTACCTGCATTGTTAATTGGGGCTATGCTTTCTTTTTCCTTGCAGCAAATAACATGCACTTTGTTAGAGGATTTTTTTTTCTAAGAACAAATTTAATTTGAATAGGAATAAGACAATTTTGTGTTCTAGTTTGTGTGTGAAAGTTTTATAATGATGAAGGATGTAATAAAATATCATTGAAATCTCAATACTTATAAGTAGCATTTTTACAAAGATGTGGCATAAGACTGCTTTGCTTTGAGTTGTCTGACACCCTGTATCATCGCATATGAGCTTTCTGTGTCAAAGGAAGTTGCCCTATTCTGTATGTAAATTATGTGAATAAATTATTTTCTATTACCTGTGTTTCCATTTCTCAAAGTATCAATTGCAGTTTTTAAATACTTGTAGGTACAGTAAGCTAACAGAAGTCTGAACTAAAGGAAAGGCGGAAGTTTGGGCTGTGCCAGTGGGGTGCACACAGACCTGCTGGTACAGTGGTGGACTGAGTGTGGTTTAACAGGGGCATTGTCATTGTTCCCTGGTTTTGTTTTAGAATGGAGCTTAATTTACTTGGTATCAGACTCCCCGGTGTTACCTCTCTCTAAAGACAAGGGCCTTGACTTCAAACAAAGTAAAACTGGAATGCTGAAGAATAGCAAGGCTTTCAAGCAAGGAAGAAACTCGATCAAAGAGGTTTGGGTTTTAAAAAGACCTGTCCCTATTACTGTATGACAAGGTTCTAAGAAGGGTAAGGGCTTTCCTAGATTACACAAGCGTGAAATCCTGCGTGAAAAGTGGGGCGTTCCAACACAATTCTTCTGAAGGGCGTTCTACAGCCTTAGCTTGTCCGGGGGACCGGGCAAGGGCTCCGCGGCCCGGCCCGGCCCCGCTGTGCCCATTGGCTGCGCCGGGGGGAGTGGCGGCGGCGGCGGCCTGGGACGGCCGCTTCGGCTCGGCTTGCTCGGCTCGGCTTGCTCGGCCCGGCCCGGCCCGGCGCGGCCATGCTCCTGGGCGCCCCGCGGCTCCCGGGCCNNNNATGGGGGAGGCGCTGCTGCGGGGCACGCGGGACGTGGCGAGCACGTGCCCGCGCGGGGGCCCCTCCCTGGCCCCGCTCGCCCGGCGGCCAGTGCTGCCCAGTTCTGCGGGCTGAGCCTACGGATACCCTGTAAAACCGCGGGGTTTGTGCAGTCGTCTGCCTCGTCACGGATGTTTTTTCGCTTTTAAACCGAGATCACAGCTCTTGCTGCGTTTCAAGCTGATCGATACCGTGCTAAGGAGGTGGAGGCGGGAGCCTGATGATTTCAAAGCTGGATGTTTCCTTATGTTTGCAAATTGATTTCCTTGTGTTTGCAATTGATTGCAAGTTGAAAACAGGTGGAATAGCTGTCCAGCGTCATGGGCATGCCTCCGAAACATCGTTTTGTGATGACGAGAGCTAGGTGTAATTCCATTTGTCTTAAGGAAGAGAGAGCAGTATTTCCATCTGGTATAAATTGATTTAATTTAATTGGGGCGTTATTAACATCATCATATTCAAAAACCGTGTTTACAGTTAGGCTGAGAAAAACATGGCTTTAGGTCTGGATCAAGGCTGATATGAGGACATGCGTTTTTTCTTAAGTTCGTATTTGTCCACGTCAAATATCAAACAGCACGTGAAGCAACAACATGTATTCTTACTGAGATAAGTCCACTGGTTCTGTGTTGGGTTCTGTGCTTTGTTTTGCAGAAACTAAATTTTGGACAGAAATTAGATGACTGATGCTTCTGTGAAATTTCAGTATTTGTCCATATGTGTATACATACAGAACTTGTGTATGTGAAGTGTGTATATATATATGTGTACACATTCATATTTTGTGTACCAAAAAGGATAGTATTTTAATAAAGGTGTTCATTCATCTAAGCTCTCCCCGGATTTGCAGTTGTGTCTGGGTACCTTTCAACCTCAAAAGAAAAGCAAGGCTTGGTGAAATAGCTAATAGTGTTAGTGTTTGATAGAAATAATTTATGGAAGAACACTCCAAGTGTAAGTACTGCTTTACAAACACAAAGAGCTGAGGTCCCTGCTGTGAGGCACTTAACCATCTGAGAAAAAGTAATACAGGGAATAATAGTGCAAACACAAGAAGACATTGTGATATGGGATGAAGGTCTTGCCTTCTTTGGCCAATGTTTACCTTTCTGGCTGTGAATTCAGGCTAGACAGGCTGGCCTTTATAATGTAAGCTGTCTCTCGAACCAGATAACCAAAACGTAATTTAAAAGTGGGTGAGTCTAAATTCTGGAAAATGAAAGAAAGTTTACTTGACGATTCCAGAGACTAGCTCTTATATCCACTTTCATGATGTAGTAGTAATTAGTTTAGCTTGTGCAGTAACTGTAGGATTAGTCTCTAGGTTTTGCGTCTTAATTTTGTTTTAAAATTTAGAAACCCTCATATTAACTGCAGAATTTTACACACCGTGCTGGTGCAAGGACCAGTTTCCAGAAAGTACTTAGTGCCAGTTCACCGGCCTTTTTGTCATTATTTAATGACGATGATGAAGCCCACAAATACATGGTAGAACTAGCACATTTGGTCCTGAAAGTAGTCTTTTCTATGCATATTTAGAACTATTTCAAAACATCCTTATATCTCTTTGGTAAAGCATAACAGTGTTGTATTCTGGTTTAAGGCATGAAAGGTGATGATAGAAGTGAAGTGAATTTATGAAACTCAGATATTTGTGTGCACTATTTTTTATAGTTTATCTAAAAACTCCTTTCACAGTTTTTCATGTAGAGTAGCTAAAGTAGCTACAGTAAGTCAAAACCTAAAGAAGAAGCCTATGATTGTGATTGCTGTTCCTCTGTTAATATCCTCTGCCTTTTTAGCTGCTTTTTTCTTTTTTTCCCACATTAAAGGTGAGTTTTTAAGCTTGGTGCTGTGTCCAAGAGGTAAGTGCATTTAGAGGAAACAGACTGACTGAACAAGGAGAAAAAGGGAAAATTTTTGATGTGTAATGGTGCAAAATTAACCAGCCAGACAAGCTGAATGCTGATACAGAGTAATACTGGGTGTTGTGACAACTGCAGCCTTTTAAAAGTTTGGAATTAGAGGATATATTTTTACCTTTCAGGAGAGTGTTTTTAATCTTATTTGTAGCAAATACAAAGGCAGAAAAATATGTTCTTTTGAAAGTCACTGTGTGCCCAAAACGTTCAAATTTGAGCTGCCTCTCTACATGTTTTTATTTTTTTTCTGCTTTGCATCTTTGCATTTCAGTGCCTAAGTGAACAAACTCAACTTCAGCTTCTTCTTAAGGGACACTTTAAGTCTGAGTGTTCAAGTATATATGAACATAGAGTACCAGCTGTTTTTTTCTGTCAAAGTGGACTCAAATGTCATATAAATGAGAATTAAACAAGGTAATTAGATCTTTTTGTGCAGGATGTTCTTTTATTGCAGTTGCACTTTTCAAAGAGGTAGTATAGTTCTTAATGTGTCTGCAAAAAAAACTCCCGGCAAATTATGCTTGACTAATACCTTTAAATTCCTAAGAAATTGCAAAAAACCCCAACCTGCTGTAATGTACACACAAAATTTTGGATAATTCTGATAGAAATGGTGAGCTCAGTACTGATTCACTCATATTCAGAATATGAATCTTTGTTTTTCTAGAAATATAATGACAAGAAGACTAGCTTTAAAAAAAAAAAAAACAAAACACCACAACGAAAAAACAAGGAAACCAAACCAAGACAAAACCAACGTTTGTTTTATCTTGTTGTTCAACCTAAACAACAAGAATCTAAAATGTGTTTACCAAAATCTGTTTGACCTAGGTCATTCATGCTTTGGTACAAGTCATTAGAGCACTTAATTTAAATCTGCATTTTTTTTACAAAATCAGATTTAAAAAGCAAACAAAACTATGCCTGGGAAAATCTGAGAAACAGCACTTCAGCTCTGTAGTGACTAGTTCTGTAGTTCAGCTCTGTAGTTCTAGTTTAGTTTATTAAATTCAGAATTAGTCTTTTACTATTCTAACAGAAGAATTTTTTGTGAAGCATTTTTATTAAATGCTTTGGGATGCTTGAGAGAAGCCCGTACATAGGTAGAAATGTTACTACTTTAAGGACAATACAGAGACAGTATTTAGTAAGGTAAAATTAGATTTGGAAGAGAAATTAGTCTTGTACTTCTTATATTTGTATACTAAAAATAAATATAGTCACTCTTTGCTGAATTTAAAATTCTGTTTTGTTCTCCTCTTAGGAAAACTATGAACGAATGAAAGCACTGGTAACTGAACTACAAGAACAAGCAGAAAAAATCAGATTAGGTAAGTATGATAGTCTAAATTTTAGCCTCGGGCACTTGGCACTTGGCCTTGTTGAAACTCAAAGAGCTGGCCTCAGCCCATTGATCCAGCCTGTCCAGATCCCTCTGCAGAACCCTCCTGCCCTGCAGCAGAGCAGCACTCCCACACAGCTTCATGTTGTCAGTGAATTTACTGGGAGTGCACTCGATCCTCCTGTCCAGATTGTTGTTAAATTTATTGAACAAGACAGGCCCCAAAACCAAGTCCTGGGGAACCCCAGTAGTGACCAGCCATGAGCTGGATGTAACTCCAGCCACCTCCGTTCTCTGGGCCCAGCTGTCCAAACACGGCATTTTATGCAACCAAGAGTGCACCCATCCAAACCATGAACAGTTTCTCCTGTGGGAGGCAGTGTCAAAGGCTTTGCCAAAGTTCACACAGACAACATCCACAGCCTTTCCCTCGTCCCCTGAGTCATCCTGTTATAGAAGATCAGGTTGGTCAAGCAGGACCTGCCTTTCCTAACCCTTTGCTGGCTGGGTCTGATCCCCTGGTTGTCCTGTACGTGCTGCATAATGGCACTCAGCACAATCTGCTCCGTGTCCTTCCCTGGCACCACTGTCAGACTGACAGGCCTGTAGGTCCCTGGATTGTCTCTCCAGCCCATCCTGTGGATATGTGGTCACACTGGCCAGCCTCCAGTCACCTGGGACCCCCATGAGACCAGTTAGCCAGGACTACTGGTAAATGATGGAACTTGCCTCTCTGAGCTCTTCCACTAGTTCCCTCAGTACTCTTGGGTGGATCACATCTGCCCCCATAAACTTGTGTGTGTTGCACTAGTGTAGCAGGTCACTCAATAGTTCTCCTTGGTTTATGGGCACTTCAGTTTGCTCCCTGTCCTTGTCTTCCAACTCAGTGGGCTGTGTATCCTGTTGAAGACTGAATCAAAGAAGGTATTAAGTACCTCTGTGTTTTCCTCATCCTCCGTCCCTGTTTCCTCATGCATCCAATAAAGGATCAGGGTTTTCCTTTGCCCTCCTTTTGTTGGTGAATCTTGTCCAAGGTCCTAGCTGTAGTTGTGCTGACAAAGAGAAAGCAGGTCTTTAGTAGTTTAAAAGATTGAAATCTGTGTTTCTTCTTTTTGACTTGTAAGACTACCCAAATAAATTGCAGTTGACTATAACTAATGGAGACAATAAAAGGAAGACATTTAATAAGTGCTTAATTATGCTGCCAGACGCTGAGCAGCTTTAATTCTCACCTTCTTGTGTCTATCATGATACTGATTTTGTAATTTTACACCCTGTTTCTTGTATAATGCAATTTCTTTTACAACTTTGGAACAGAGCACAGTTAAGATTTTAAGCTCAGTGCTTTTTCTTGCTTGCTGTGAAACAGAGGTCCAGAGTTTCCTGAGGAGATGTTAAAACCCATGGTCTGCTTCTGTCTTTTATGGGTGTAGAGACTGTTCATCAATTCATGAACTAATGATGCGTGGCTCAAGAGCTAATGATCATGGCCTTCTTCATTGCTGCTTGTTTGCCTGTTCTTCCCTGTTACAATGACAGGACAAGACCATAGTGCTTGTCTTTCCTTAATCTGAGCAAGCTCTACCAGGATGTTAATACACAGTTTTGAGTGTCATTGATTGAAATTGCTTTACCTGTTATTTAAGTATATGAGAAGAATTAGGTACCTATGTTGAATACTTCTGAAGGATATGTGTAACATCCTTAGATTTCACTGTAAAAGCTGTCTGTCAGAGGATGAGTTCTTGTTTGAGGCCTTTGTAATGAATGCTTCATATGTTAGCTGTTGCTTCAGTGTGTAGGGTTTTTGTAAACCTGTTTCCCGCTCTACTGGGTAATCCCCAGATGTGCAACAGGATGTGGTCCCTGCCCCTTTCCAACAGATGGTTTTCTGATAGGAAGCACAAGAAGCAGGTGAGATATGTTTAATCTCTGTGACTGATCCTTGCACATCAGCAGTCACAGTGGTATAGGCATGGTTGTAAAGGAGAAATTAAGGTTTCAAATTGAATGCTCCAAGTTTGTTTCATTGTCAAGGACACTGCTTCTCAGTCTGTGGAATGGAGATTAGCACAGGGTAGAGTGTCTTAATGTTGGGAGGGGAATGTTCAATAGAATGGCTACAGGGTCTGGGAAGCAAGCATTGATGATTAGTGTCTGAAGAGAAGAAGTGCACAAAGATGGCAAAAGTCACAGGATGGAAATTATTTCTGCAGCATCACTCAGTGTAAATGAAGACTCCAGAGGTCAGAGAAAATGTAGTTATAATGTGGGATGTTGAGAATGTGGATGAGAGTAGGATATGAAAGGTCGTTTCTTAAGAAACTTCTACAGAAAGAATTTACAAGATTTATGCTTAGGCTGGATATATAGACCTAATGAACTGGCTGAACTGAAAATATATTGTGGGCTTTCTGGCATGCCTAACAGGTAGGAAATGATGTGTGTAGTGATCAAGAAAGGAGGTGGGAGAAAGGGCTTCAAAGGTAGGCTTAGAAGCTCTGTTTCAGTGATGCCTAGCTGACAGAGAAATCCTCGAGTCTCAGGAGAAATGTTAGCAAAACAGCACCTTCTTTATTTTGAACAGGGAGACAGTTTTAGAGTGATGAGGTGATCTGTCTACACAGAGAGACAATGTTTGTATAAGCTGTTGTTATAAAGAGGCTGAGGCGTGTCAACAAATCTTGAAGTATTGAATGACACAAAGCTCTAGAGAGCAAAAGATATGATTTAGAATGACCTCTAGTGAAGGGTTGAAATGAAACATAAACTTGATATTAAATGCGAGTGTCTGAATTCTGCTTCCAGCTATGGTGTGATCTAAGGAAATTAATCTAGATGGTGCTGGGTCATTCAGGATTGCATACAGCATAGCTATTCTGAATCAGTTCTAGGGATCAGTATTTCCTGTAGTTCTACGGCTGTACTTCCTATATATTTGTTTCTCCCCTTCTGTTTGTTGCCAAGTGGTGGGGGAAAGTTTCAGACAACTATGTTTATTAAAATCTTTACCTCAAGACTAACTGTAAAAAATGAGGGGGGAAATAAAACATGTTCTAAAAAGCAAGCATTTTTATCAATACCTTAAATCTGTTTGAAGTGGAAACTATTATTTATTAGATTTATTATTAAGGTCCATATTTCAAAAACTGAGAACTCGTCAGCATTTCCATTTTAAGTTTTAATATAACTGGTGATTTGTCTTATCTGCATCCATAGAAAATGTGACAATTTACTGTTTTATCACAGGAGGTGGAGAAAAAGCTCGTAAGCTTCACACATCAAGAGGAAAGTTGTTACCTAGAGAGAGAATTGACAAACTTATTGATCCTGGGTAGGTACTTCCTTTTTTTTGTAAACATTTCAGGTTGTCTTTTGCAGGTAAATATTGCAACAGTTTTCTTTTCTCTTTAGCTTCCATAAAGACTGGCAAATACATCGCTGAAATTTTACAGAAGCATTCTCTGAAATACTAATCTCTAAAAAAAACAACAACAAAAAAAAATTAACCTTTTAAGTGAAATTCAATGGCAGATATAGTCTGATATGTTTTACAATTTTGTTTCACTTGTCATTATTCAGGTCTCCATTTTTGGAGTTCTCCCAGTTTGCTGGTTACCAGTTGTATGGTAATGAAGAAGTACCTGCAGGAGGCATTATCACAGGCATTGGACGAGTATCTGGGTGAGAGATTCTAGTCACCTACGTTACTAATGACATGAAAAGGAAGAAGGTATCATTTTATTCAGTTTCCTGTATTAGCCTTTTAGGGTTTTCAGTATTTCGTTTCTGACACTCAAAAAATCAACACAGTTGGTATTTCAATTTGTTTAGTCATAGCTAAGAGGAAGTGAGTTTTTTGGTTTTGGTGGTTTTTTTGTTTGATGGGGGTTTTTTTAGTTAGTGTATCCCACTACCTAAACAAAACACACATGGAGTTTCTGGTGCCCAGTGAAGGGAAGAGATTAGTGCATCTGGAAAGCAATTTTCAAAAAATAGGGTGGTGTTTTAAACTCAGATTTCTTAAACTCAATTTAAACTAATTATTTGCTTAGTCGAAGTATCTCCAAGAGTACTCTTGAAATTAATTATGGTGCTATGCAGAATTATTTTAGTCCCTAAAATAATGGACAGGGAATTATAGTGCTGAGGTTGCTGTTGCAATGTATGCTTGAGGGAGTGCAGGTGAGAAGAGCTCTCTCAGAACATCAGGGCTTCAGGAGTCCTTGGCATGTTGCAGCTCTTAACCAACATACATACTTGCTCGTTAGAAATATTTTTCTCTCTCATAAATTTGGTTTTTTTTTTAGGACAGAATGCTTGATTGTTGCTAATGATGCAACTGTCAAAGGTGGTACCTATTATCCCATCACTGTTAAGAAACATTTACGTGCTCAAGAAATTGCAATGCAAAATCATCTGCCTTGCCTTTATTTGGGTAAGTCCCATTGCAGAAATAGCCAAGGTCCTGTGTGAAGGGCAGCTCATGTGTCCACACATCTGACTAACCAGGAATGTATTTAAAGCACACCTATTCAAATATATTTTCATTAATATTGTATTATCTCTGCAGATTGGTGGCACATCTTAACCAGAGGGTGTATACAGGTTTTCAGCACTATCTATGCACTGCTGTAGGGCTGGGTTCATAAAATGCAGGTGCAACTGTTAACACTGTATCACTGCTTTCTGTCATGGATGAGCAATCTTTCTGGTAGTCTCATCCACTCAATTCAAATTACAGTTTAAAAAGAAAGTACATTCTGGTGGAGGATGTATCTGTGTGAGAAAACATACCAAGGAAATAATAAGAGTACCAAAATTGTCAGTAATAGTTTGGATCAATATATTTTTAGGATTTGGAATTATTTTTTCTGAAGCAGAAATTTAGTTGTATTTTATTTTACATTTTGTCTTTAGTGTATTAACTTTAGTCTATTTACTCTAGATCAGTACTTAGCCAAACCTTCACGTGTGTTTTACTTACATATACTTTTATTATAAGAGATGAAGAACAGAGTGATGGATATCTGTAATATTTGGCTTGTATTGTTTTCTTAGCCTTGTTTTATACAAATACAAGAGGTTTCTGCCAATGTTTTCCTTTCAGTCTGATTTCCCAGTATAATGACTTTTAAACCTATTAGCCAGTTTCAGTCAGATTTGACAGAGAGTTGTAAGAAAGTGTATATTCCTATGGATGTTGTGTATGTCAGCATCAGAGGAGAAGGACCTTCTACTCCATTTTAAAAAATAAGGCAGGTTATTTCTTGTCTGTTCAGCTTAGTTTAGCAACTCAAATATCAACTGAGGGGCATTAATTGATTTGCCAGTGTGGTTGCTTGTACTAGTTAAATAGTCAGCATAAATACAGATCCTGGCAAGCACGCATGTTTGAAGTTTCTTGCCCTGCTGATAGGCCAAACGTGTGAATAATACCAATAGAAGGATTAGGAGAAATGTGGACTTGAAACTGTTGATGAAGTGGATACAGGGACAGTGCGGATGTAGATTTTGTGGGATTGCTGTAGAAAGAGTCCTGGCGGGAAAGGAAGGGCTCTATTTTATCTTGCTTGTTAAAAAAAAACAGAAGAAACTTAGCTTTGCTGTTTGCAGAACAACTGCTATGATTTTTTTTGTTTGAATTATCAGCAAATTCTGTCTATTCAGAGAACTCTTATTTTTTTAGTGAGTTATCAGTGAGCAGCTGTGGGTGATTCTACTGTTTTAAGATCTTACGGAATGAGGAACTGTGGGACACAGCTATGCCTTTGAAAGAAAAGTTTAGGGGTTTCATTCCATCTTTAAGATGTATAGTCCTTGAATGTACACTGTCATTCATACCTGGTGAGTTATTTTACCTTTGCAGTTTCTGTACCTGGGCTTGTTCCAGTTCATTTGAGCTGTGTGATAAGAGAGAGTGCTTTGTAGGCAGTGTGCTGACCGTGTAATTTTCATGTTGTTTGAACTGCCTTTTCCACCGGTGATAACAAGTGCCTAGGTACTAATTCTCACATGGGCACCTGGTGCCATTTGTCACTGCGTCAGTCACTGGTGTGGGCATTTTCTTTTGGCTGCAGTCATGTAAGATGAGAATGTGCATACAGACTGGTGGTTGTAGGTAAAAATTAGTTACCTGGAGCCAGAGTTCTCAGAGATGCTTTGCCTCCCTGTGCATTTCCTCATAGTCTTTTATCCTTCTTTGGATACTTCTCATGACAGGTTGTATTTTCATTAATTGGGAGCAGAGAGGTAGCTGCTGTTGGAGACCAGTAAGCTGGAGGGTGTATCCTGAGGCATGGGCACATAATAAATGAATCTTGATAAAGATAGTTTAATGTTTTTGTGAATTTTAGTCAGGGTATGAAAGTACACAGACAGTACCCTTTGAACTCAGTGGTGGTTAGCTCTGCCTGTTTCTGCAGCTTGTGATGGAATTGAAATAGAATAGTTGAGTTTAAATTGTACATTAAAAACCTTCTTAGTTTAAATACTTTGCAGCAAGATGAGTTTAGAAGTGTGTTTAGGGAGGTATGGTTGCATCTTTACACATGTCTGAGTTTATTTTCCATAAAAATGATTGGGATTGATGTTATTTTGGAGAGGTGTGTTTATTATTGTTCTTCTTTATTTTTCCAAAAAGAAGGTTCTGTTATACCTAGATTCATAGAAATAGATACAGTATGAGTGACAGTAATTGCTGTATATTCTAAGTAACATTCAGATACTTTACCAACAAGTATATAACACTGTTCAAAACATGCTAATATAATTTTATTCATTCTAGTTGATTCAGGAGGAGCAAATTTACCTCGGCAAGCGGAAGTGTTTCCAGATCGAGATCATTTTGGCCGTATTTTCTATAATCAAGCAGTCATGTCCTCACAAGGAATTCCACAGGTAATTTGCTTTTATCTAAGAATGAAATGTACTAAATAGTTTTTATGCTTGCTGCCGTTACCTCTTTTCAAGGCTTATGCCCATGTTTGGTTTCTGGCAGCACTGTGTTGTGCTAACCTGACTGCCCAGTCTGGGGCTTGGAAGCAATGTAAACACGGTAATTGTCCAAAAGAATTAATTATAGTTTTGAAGAAACTGTCTTATTTCTTAGTCTTTGTGTTAATGATTTGACCTACCTGCTCCTGTCTGGGAGTAGAAGAGAAATGGACTTGGGAACATGGTAGGTAGGGCCATTTGAGAAAGCACTAGAAAATCTCTTGGAACAGTTGATTATTCTGCATCAGTACTGCAAAGGTGAGGACCCCTTGATGATGGCTAGTAAATGAAACATCCTTTCCACAACAGGGGTATGTGTATATTTATAAATTCATTTTATACCCTTATGTGCCTTATGATAAAACTGCCCTAATAAAGAGGTTATTTTCTAATGCATTAATGATGCATATAATTACTGTTAGTCACAGTTCCTGGATTTGTGTCATGGGTCACCCAGGAGTACATAGGGATCAGCTTTTTGATGCAGATGGTGTGCTAGGGAAGGCGTACTTCTGGACTATTACTGACAAAGAACGTAGAATGATTGAGGATTGCTAATGGGCAGCTGTGGCTGCAGTTAAAGTGAAGGGCAGGACGTAGGGTCCCAAAGGAGTTGAGGAAGCCAAGTGACAGGATAAAGACTCGGAGGGAATTGTTAGCAGGGACCTGTGAGAAGCTGCCAGGGAGGGTGGAGAAATCCATGGTCTTTGAAGACAACCTTCTGCAGATAAAGAACATTATAGGAAAGCAAACCAGGTAGTTCCTACAGAGTTGGTGTCTACTCAGTCAGCTCCCACCTCTTGGTATGGTTTTGTAGCCCTCTCTTATACCCACCTTATTTTTTGCAGACCAAAAAATTCAAGCTGCGCACTTCTTCCTGGACAATGTTCCACACCTTTGATGATCATAGTTCAACTTCTTTTCCAGATCCTACTCTGTCTTTTTTAACATGAGGGAGACAGACTGCACTAACAGTCCTTAAAACAAGTCAAAAAAGGCAAATTGGGAGGAACCTCTTAGAGCTACCAGTTCTGACCACCAGTTCTCAGAACTAGTCATTTTTTTCTTTGATCTCCAGGCAGTCAGCTTCTTCTTTTAGCACTGAAGCACAGTAAAGTAATTTGATCTTGAAGAACTCTTTCTGTTTACCGGGGAGAGTATATAAAACCTTCCAACAAAGCAATAAATTAATAAAAGAAAGAAAGGTGTTGTTTGAAACCTGCATTCTTCATGGGCATCTGCAAATGGTCAAAGCAAAAAAGAAGTTAGGATCATAAATCCAGGTTCTCTTTTAGGCCTGTGACATGTATAATCCTGACAGATTAATCTACAGCTGATTACAGTAAGAGCTGAGGAATGCAGAACAATAAAAAAATAACAACCTCTGTTTTCTATACAATGAGAACAGCAAAATCTATTCTGAGTGAGAGATAGGTCACACTTACTGTGGAACTTGTGATGACAGTATTTATTTTCTGAAAAAGAAGTTCTTGACCACAATTTGAAAGCCTGAAAAATCTGGTCATTATCCTGGCAAAGGGCTGGGGTACACTTTAATTTGTGGGTGCCTGCAGTGTGCTCTGAGGTTCATAGCAGTTTCACCTCATGTTGTCTGAGGCTGGGCTGTCACACAACCAGAGCCCATGGCAGTGCTGAGACACAAATCCCACCATAATACCACTATCTAGTGTTCTTTTTCAACAGGAATGAAACCCTTGAGAGACTATCCTCACTGTGTTCTCCTGCGCTGGGGGCTTGCGGGGACACGACTGCAATCATTCGCACGACAGACTCCACTCTGGCATTAGACACAGTTTATTTTCAGGGGGCAGGAGGTAGTAAAAGCCAGTACTTCCAGGGTGAAGCAGATTCACAAGTCAGGATTACAGTAGTCCATCTGACTTCTTACATGACAAATACTGGCTTTGCAGGATTTTTGAGGAAACTGTCTGTGTTACCTTGATACCTTTTTGGCACATTTTGGAAGCAAGTCAGAGTTCCAATCTTCGGTCATCTTTTCCTCTTCCAAAAAATCCTGAAATCCATTGCCTCCATAAAAATCCAAGGGTGAAGATTCCAACAACACACTAAGTCTCTTTAGGAAGTATGACATAATTTACCTTCTGCAGTTCTTTCCAACAGTAGAGGTGGACCAATTGTAGTGATTTCCAGAGAAAAGTGTGTAGTTAGAACAAAAATACATAGGAGAAAAAGCCAGTTTGTAAGCTGGTCATCATGCAGACTCCCTGTCCGGTCTAACTTGGTCCTGTTTTTGTGGAACAGAACGTGTCAAAGGGATGATGTTTTGCTGAATTATGTTTTTTGGAGAAGTTTTGGAAAGCCTTATTTTTGCTAGAGACTTCAGTCATGATCAGTCATGGGAATAATGATTTTTAGATTGTATGTTGAAGATGAATATGTATACACAGCTTGCAAGGCTGAATTTACTGATGTTGGGCAGGACCTTTCCTGACCTTACAGTCATGCTTGTGTTTCCAGCATATCTTGAAACATCTTTAACATATTTATGAAGTTGCATAAAAAAATTGAATTTATTTTTCTTTCAATTACCATATGGCGTTGTATTAGGAGTAATTGTATTCATGTACAATAAAAACTAAATGTAAGGAGGATTTGTCTTTTAATAAAACACATTTCTGTTTGTTATGACACTGGTGAAAGTTAAATTTTCCGAGTATGACACTGATGAATGTTTACCTTTCTTTAAATATTTATGGAAGACTGGGAAAAATGTTTTACTGAAGTACTTCCTTTATTTGAAGAATGTAATGAGGGTGCATTTGTTTGGGAGATGTAGCTATCCTTTGTTTTATTTCAAAGAGGCACTGTTAACATTTGTAAATATATTATTGGTCCTATTATGGTACCTAGGACCATCTTCCCTGTCTGAGAGCATGTTTCATTATAAAATGCCATTAGGAAATTATGCTGCCTCTGATCTCCACTCTGGTCAATTCTTCTGACATGAGAGTCTGGATATTGTTAGTTTGCTACCTGATGTTCTGTGCTGTGGCATGCCTGAAGGTCTGTTCATCAGTTCATTAGTTCTTCTCAATTTGGCCCTTAAAGTGCTTGCTTTTATTTCCCTTTCTTATTTTCTAGTTGCTGATAGTGCTTTTAATTTCCCCCTCCATTTTTACCTGTCACTAATTTATTATTCACCCACTACAGTTTAAATTACATTGTTGCCTATATGGGTGTGAATCAGAAACCTGTGATTAGCTCCTCATTAGCTGCTTCCTGAGCTCTCTCAGTCATATGCTGCATGGATACCATGAGGGATGGATAAACGGATATGAAATAAGTGTATGTGCACTCAGGACTGTTGTTTTTTGTCGCACATATCAAGCAATTTAGAAAATTAAGTCAGGATGTAGGACATTATTTGGGAATTTGAGAGGTAGGTTTTATTTTTTCTAGTAGATACATATTCCTGTTGGAAAAAATTATCACCTGAGTTAAGGTTTAAATGCAGGCACATTTTTTCAGTGTGAACATGGTGAAATTAAGAATAGGAGAAAAGCACAAGTCCTGGAGGAAAAATGAAATAAACTTATTTACCCCAAGTTTCTCCCATTTCTAGAGGCTTATGTTATTTTTGAATTTACCAGGAGTTATTTATTAAATGCACAACAGAAACACTGCAGGTTAATCATGTGACTCTGAATATACAATACTGAAAACTGTTTGCTGAAAAGGCTATTTGATTTTATGGTAGCAGATTGACCTAGTTCACCTGCTCCTGCTTTAGATAAGCATAATGTGATTTGGAAGGGTTTTTTTTGTATGTGCTGTTTTCTTCTTCTAAGTTATCATGTAACAGAGAACACTACTTGATGTCACCTTAGAAATATCTTGAAAGAAACTTAACATTATTTCCTGGGGTTTTTTTAGAGGTTTTTTGTGTGTATAGGTGTGACTGTGAAAGAAAGTGTTTGCCTTTTCCATACGAGTATTCCTTTTCTTCTATTCTACAAGTAGCTTGAAAGGGTCTTTAAAGATGCTCCTGTGAAGGAGAAATTGAGAAACTTCACTTCCATGATCGTCTGCAGTTACAGTATTCATCATACCTGAGATCAAGTCCGTTTTGTACAAGTATCACCAGGATACTACTGGTAGAAAATGTTCTCTGGATAGGTGTTCATCTCAAAATTAGACAAAAGGATGAAGCAGAGATTATTCATATTGAAGCCTATAATGATATGCTCAACACACCTCAAAAGGGCAAAATTAATTAGTTGATCCATTGAAGACCTGAAATAGCATACTAGGAGATGAGAGAAATTTCCTTCAAAGGATGTTAACTCTGGTGAAACAATCCAGTAAGCAGTAACTGAAGTCTTGACTTCAGTGTAAATAGTGAGAGAAACCTCTAGGTTTTAACCTTTAATGTTCATCAGTAAAACCAAATTCCATGGCAGAATGTGTGTCTCTTCAAACATACCACATATGTAGCTCATGGTACTCATGTATAAATTTTCCAGCAGGGTGGATCTGGAGATCGTAGTTCAAAAGACTGTTGAAAATGGAAGATTCCTTATTTTTGAAAGAAGTGCTAAACCAAAAATGTTTACTCTCTTAGGCAGAAATAATCTTGTAATGCTGTCCAATGACCTGTATTAAAATACATAATATCTTGTGCCTTTGCTGTACTTAAGGGTTGGACAGTTCACTAACTTGTGCTTTTTGTTTTCCCAATAGATAGCGGTAGTCATGGGATCCTGTACAGCAGGAGGAGCATATGTACCTGCAATGGCTGATGAAAGCATTATTGTTGGCAAACAGGGAACAATATTCCTGGGAGGGCCACCGCTGGTAAGGATACAGAAGTTTCTAGTGACATGGCCCCTGTCCTCCTCCTCCCCCCAAATCATGCTGCAGTAATTGTCTACCTTAAACAATTGAGACATTTCTTGGCAATATATTTCTAGTTTGCATTTTTAAATATATCTGAATGTTTCTATCCTAAATGAAGTCTCTTCTGTTCATTAAAGGTATATATGTATAAACTGGACTGTGCTAAGGTGTTTTTATAGTACTGCTTTTAGATAGCTGTCCACATTTTAAATGATAAAAATAGTTTCTATATTCAATTGCATACTCTCTAGCTTTGATGCGAAATTTGAAAAAAACATCTGTGTTGTCTCTCAAAGTCAAGATAAAAGAACTTCTGAAGCAGGACTAATCTGTATTTTTATGTCAGTTTGCTGACAAGGGAGACACATTTATAATACTTGTCATAGTAGTCTGTCCTTCTGTCTTTCTGCCTTTGTCTTTCTTTCTGTATTTCTTTCTGTCTGTCTTTTTAAGGAAATTGTTTCTAAGGAAACTGACCCGAAGAATTCCCATGAATTAAAACTTGCTTTATTGTGGAATTTGTGACTGCAAAATACTGCAAAATAGTATAAGAAAGCTTTAAAATTACAGTAGCTTGGCACAACAAAAGGAATGCTTGAATGTGGTTTATTATTTTAAAAATAACTGTATGTTCTATAGGCTTAGTTCTATAACAATACAAATAATAATACAATAATATCAGTCTTTTTCTGATAAAGATTATTCTACTTAACACAAGCGTCATGAGAAAAAAAGAATTTTCAGTAATAAGTATTAGTGGTAGAACTAACAGAGCATCATTCATCACAACTATTCAAGTCTTGATGAAACATGGCTAGATAAACTTGCTCTTTTGAAATAGTCAAATATTTGTTAAATATATTGTACAAACTGATCTAAGGCAGCACAACAGCTCTATTTTGGTTACAGTCTTTTGGGAACTTTTAGGTGTGCTTCCTGTGACAAAGCCAAATGTAAATCAAATGTCTCTCAAGAGTCCTTCCAACCTGAGCATGCTGAAATGGAGAAATTGCTTTGTAACAGCATTGTTAATGGAGATACTGCTCCATTGATTCCTCCAGTAACAGAGGAGGCAAAGTCTCTTGGAAGTCACTTCCTTCAATACTTAAGATACTCAGAAAATATGGCATATCCCATTAAACTGTGGGAAAATAGCCACTGACAGATTTGTTTGTTTACTAAGGCATGATTGTGTTACTGTCATTAAAAGTAGGATGGATTCATCCTTTAATGTGATTTAGTGTTTACTTGTATAGCTTTGCTCTCATTTCCACAGCATATTTTTGTGTTACATTCTTTGCTTTAGAGTGATTTTCTTCCCCACTGCACCATCTTGTTGATAAAATTGGATTTGTCATCTTGTAGCTTTTTTAACGTTCAGTGTATAGATGGCTTTTAAATTCTTGTTCAGTTAAAAAAAAAAAAAGAAGAAGAAAAAAGAAAAAAAGAAGTCTTACATTTGTACATCTTAAATTCACAATTTAACTGGCATATAGAAAGCAGGGACATGGGACACACATCTGAAAGTACAAGGATACTTTGTTGTCTACCCTAATAAAACAAGGCATTTAGTTTGAAGTAATTTGCTATTTTGGTGGAGGCTTTTCAAGTTGGTAAGAACAAAATAATCAGGACAAGCAGATAAAGTGGTGAATAGCAACTATGTAATGTAATGCTAATTTACTTACTGCTCATTAGAATTTGGTTGTTAGAATTTTGTGTACAGTAATTATTTCAAATATCTTACTTAGGTTTCTGTTCCTTTTTATCTTGTATTAGTGTTTTTCAGCTTGTTTATAGACAAACAAAGACAAATCCTCCTCAAAATTAAGTAATTCTCTATAAATTTATCACTGTAATTTAGATATTTGGAGTTTCTTGTTAAAAAGTAGCATAAACGTGAATGAAGATACTATCTGAGAATAATATTAGTTGAGTAACATTTTGTGATTCATACATCTCCTCCTTGAGATAAGAAAATTAGTGTGATGAAAGACACGAACTTTGTACATCAGACTGTTAGTAGGTTCGTTACTATAACTAATAATAACTACCCTGGTTGTGGGAACCTGAGCTGTCCAAGTACAAACCTTTTCAAAAGGTTTTCTGTAAGACATGTAAAACCCTGTATGACCCAGAAAGCTGGCTTGGAAGATGAAAAAAGAGAACCAAACTCTTGTTCTCTGGGAATGGTAATCATTTAACATCACAAGGCAATTCAGATCATACATGTGTCACTGAGATGTAGCACATGACTTTTGCCAGGATAGGCATCTGGAAAAGGGTGACCCAAGTCAGGCCTGAAGGGGAAGACTTGACTTGGTAAGTCAGTGACTGCAAGGATGTTGCAAAGTTAGAAAGTTTTAAAATCTTTCCCCATTTTCAGAGGAAGATTTCACAGGTATCCTCCAATTTAATTTGTTTCTTAGCAACCTTCAGATGTAATGATCCTTATCTTTGTGCGTATAGATCAAACTTTATTATCCCCACCTGTCAGCCTTTCTCTTCTGTAGAGCTTTTCATATTCTTACTGAAAATATTCTATTTGCCACCTTTTAAGCATCAAAACTACTTCAGACTCCCATAGAAACTGCCATTCCATGCTGTAGCAGATATTGTAGCCATTATTGTGTAAGCTCTCTTCCCCAAAACATCTTTCCTATATGAAGAAAATTGGATTGGATGTTATTGCTTGCCTGCCTAAAACAAAACATTCTGAGAAAGTGAAAAAAGAAAAATTCCTGATTTTACTTGTAATTATGTCTTGAGATGACTGTGATAAAAAAATGTGAATTGTAGGTACACCCGCCATCTAAAATGGAAGTTTTCTTGGCCTCATTTTTCTAGAAAGGTGAGGAGTAATGACTTCATAAACAGATAGACCTCAATAGAAGAGGTCAGGTGTCCCAGTAGCAGTAATAGTCAGGGTCATTCTTCTGCACTTCCTCAAGTGGAGTATCTCTAGCTTCATATTTGGCAGTATTGCTTGGTAGCTCAGGATATTGTAGAGACCTATGGGCTCAGAAACTTCTGATTCTTCCTTCTTGAGGGAAAATTTGCTATTTTTGCTGCTCAGAGGTGAAGAAAAGTCTGGTAAAAAAAGGGAATAAGTTTTTCAAATTCATGTACTGGGGACTTTTCTACATATTGGCCTCATCTGTTGTGGGAAATGCATATTATGTCTAAAGTTTTTGTTTATTTCTTTTAATAGTAACAGCTGAAGTAGCTTGAATAGGCTTTGAAAATGCCCACGTATCTTGTTGAGGCTCTTACTTGTAGTCTGTTAGAATCTAATTAACTTTAAGGTAACTTCATCCGCTAACTCTAAGTAACTTTAACTGTTACTTAAAACTACAGTTTGTAGAATGCTCTGTTCCACTGCTGTATCTGGAAAGGTGATGGAGCAAATACTCCTTCTTATATACTCAGCCCTCATAAGACCCATTTGGGCTGCAGGGTCCAGCTCTGGGCTCTCCAGAATAAGCTTGAGTGAGCCAATGAAATTCCAGGAAGATGATGAAGGGACTGGAGCATCTGTAAAATGAGGAGACTTTGAGAGAGATGGGACTTTTGGCTCTGGTGAAAACATATCTTAGGGCAAATCTATCCATACCTTGCAAATGGAATAAAGGTAGTAGAGCCAAGCTTCTCCTTGGTCCCGAGTGATAGGTCAAGAGGCTGCCAGGCACAAACTGAAATACAGGAAGTTCTGTTTAGTCAAAAGAAAACACTTCTTTACTGCAAGGATGGTCATGCCAAACCAGGTTGTCCAGAGAGTTTGTGGAGTCTCCATCCTTGAGATATTCAAAACTCATTGTCATTACATGGTCATTAGCAACCTTCTCTGGTTGACCCTGCTTTGAGCAGAGGAGTTAAACTTTGCAATCTCACTTGGTGGCAGACAGTGCCCTCAGCTCCAATACTGTAATTTGGAGAAGGAAAACTTAATCTCTGTGGAAAAAATAAAAAAGCCATAATATCTTAAAATTAGTCTCTGGATTTCTGTGCTAATGTAAATAAGTGTGCTATTCATCTTTGTGCCAAGTTCTAGAGTAGTTAACAGTATGTTATAACTGGCTGCATAAAGAGAGATTTATGTAATTATTCAATGCAATCATAAAATCATATAATCAAATGGTAGAATCATTTATGTTATAATACACTCTAAAGATCATTGAAGTCTGGCCATTAACCTCACAGTGCCAAATGCACCACTGAGCCATGCCTCTTAAGTGTCACATCTGTATGCATTTAAATACCTCCAGGGATGGTGACTAAACCACTACCCTGGTCAGCCTGTTCCAGTGCTGCATAACCCTTTCAGTGAAGAAATCTTCCTAACTTCTCTTAAAAGTGTGTTCTTATGTTCACTGCTTAATGAAGACTCAAGTTAATTATGTCTCTGACAGAAGCTTTCCATTAATTAGTATGCCACACCTTCAGATTCCATGGGTGATTAAAATTTCAAAACAAAAATCCTAGTGTTAAAGAAATATCTATACTTAAATTTGTGGATTTGACAATTTGGAAGTATGTGTGTGAGAATATATGTATTTATATAATTAGTGTGCTTTGGTTTTAGACATGAAACTTGGAAACTGAAATCTGTTTTGGAAGTGATTATAGTTTTCTCTTCCCTTGCTTCTACTCTGCCTGTGTACTCTCTGTGAGTGATGAATAATTGTTTCACCAACTTTCAAGGAATCCTTTTCAAAGCACGTACTGTAGAGTGGAAATGCCTCAAGAAGTCTTCTGAGGGTTTTTTTAACCCCAGTAGTAAATGATACTGGTTTGTTCTAAGAAGGAGACCGTTCACTCTTAAACTACCTATTCAGGTCTAAGATTACACAGATCTAGGCTTTGGATTGTGCAGTCCAGGTACTTTTATGGGTATATTATACTTGATCCAAATAGTTACATATAACTGATACAGGTCTTTTAAAGAAAATTGTTATTACTAAATTATTGTGTGTTTACTAGAAGGCTTAGAAAATAAAAAACTGCTGATGGTTGTTCTATGGCTAATATTTAAAATAAGTAAGTTAAAATTCACAGAAGGGTTTGCATAGAGAAAGCAAAATTGAAAAATGTTAAGTTTCAGCTGAGGTATTGTTTGCTTGAAACACTGCATGGAAATATTCATTTGAAATTCGGGTTTAAGTGCTGAAAAAATATTTGTGAAAAAGCATGTTTATGAATCTAAAGGATGTGTAAGCATATTCACACTAATGAAGGGCACAGCAGTAAATATAACAGTAGGGAGTGTCTTTGTCAATAAAAACGACATATTTACATTAGAGTAAGAATGCAAAGTCAAAGAAAAAAGTAATTTTGACAAGATTCTGTGTTGTCACATTTTGATGCTCTGAGGGAGAGTAAGTAGGGAAATATGATTAAAGAAGCATTTGCAAAGATCTCTATTATTGCTGTACCTAAGCTAGTATAAATATTAATGCAAGACAAGTGTCAACTGTGAAGCTCATTTTCCTTTTCTTGTGGTAGGTTAAAGCAGCAACAGGTGAGCAGGTATCAGCAGAGGATCTTGGAGGGGCAGATCTTCACTGCAGGTTTAAAGAAATATTTTCCCAGAGTTATTTTCTTCCATATTTTAGACTTCCCCTTCCCCTTCCCCTTCCCCTTCCCCTT
>VZRF01011182.1:33532-56294 GCA_013396875.1 Vireo altiloquus | reverse complement strand
AAAATACAAGTCTAGTATACTGCAACATCGTGCGTAATGTGGAGGATTTTAATACTGAGTGTTAATAGAATAATATGTATTGAGAAAGATAATACATTTTGCAGATTGTGCCTTTCTTACTGCCACATAGAATTCACTGCAAGCAAGATTAAACCAGCTTGTGCTTTTTGTAAAAGAATACTTGTTATCGAACCAAAAAAATCTATGCACTTTCAAGCTCTGCAATTAATAGTAAACAAAATAAGGTATTACTGCACAGTAAGTTATGTTTTGCGAGATAATAAATGCTTATTTGTTACTTCAGTTTGCTGAAGTGAATAAAGAATTATTTTGAAGAATTAAAGAATTATCATGCCATTTTTATAAATATGTTTTTCTGTATAATTGATTTTTTTCTGTATTTGAACAATGCTTGTTATATTTTATATTGTCATTTAGCTCTTTTATTTTCTGCAGTAGCTGTTTTATTTCATGTCTGATAACTTGAATATACTATTTTGAAGAAAAGGTCAGGCATGGGTTTTGTTTTTAAAGTAATTTAGTAATAAAACACAGAGAGCTGAAATGTTGCATCTATATTTTCAAGGTCTTAGCAGCTGTAAAATTTCAAGTCTTCCTTTCCCGATATATGGGGTTTTTTCCTAAGTATTCATAGTACTATTGTTATTTGTATACAGAAAATCTGGTGTAACAGATCATTATGCTTTGGATGACAATCATGCACTTCATCTGGCAAGGAAAGTTGTAAGAAGTTTGAATCTCCAGAAGAAAGTAGATGTAAGTGTATAGAGTCTGAAAACATTGCATTGCTGAAAGCATTAGGAATGCTTTTCTTAGCCTGATTGATATAACACTCATTTTATATAATACATATTTTGTCTATCATTTTACATGTTTGAACATGGAAGTTATGGTTCTTGTCCTTAAAGATTTCTCTGATGTCGCAATTATATTCCTGCTGTATTATTCTCAATAAAACTACTGGGATTAAATGCAAGAGTAGAGCAACTAGAAGAGTGCTTCAGAGTCATAGAGTTGCTCTTTCAGATTAATCTAGTCTTGCAAGACACTTAATTTCATTTTAAACCCACATGATCATTTCCATGGACTTAAAATTAGATATCTGCTAAAACATCTTTTTAAATTGACATTTTCTGGGATTATTAATGAGAAGTTGAAAACTGAGGGGATAGACCTGAATCTTGTCAATGAATTGTATTGATTTAAGAATTCTTTGTAGTAAATGGGATGGAAGTGAGGAATTGCCTTTTTTTATTGTAGTAGGAGATATGAGAGAGTGAATGGAAGCTCAAGGAAGGCAAGAAGTTGTATTCAGTTGTGTGACAAAAATCTTCACTAGTTTTTCACAATGCTGCCTACCTTATAGGGTACAGGGGAAGGTAAGCAAGTAGAAGGACATGCCTGATTTTTTGTAAGGTGGAAGAAGTGGAGCACAGGTGGAGATGCAGGGAGTAGAAAAAAGGTAACAGTAAGTGAGAAACTGTTATCAACCTTCAGTTTAGGAAACTTGATCTTTATACAAAATGACAAGCCAGTACAGGCATTTCCATATGGTTGGTGAAGAGAAGTCTGTGCTCAAAGAAGGTGACAAATTAATTGTTGTTTGAATTTTAAGTCATAATGTGGGCTGCTGGTTCCTTTGTTGTGTAAATTGTTTTGTTAAATTGCTATAGGTGACTATAGAACCATCAGAAGAGCCTTTATTTCCAGCTGATGAAATATATGGAATAGTTGGCGACCAGCTAAAAAGAAATTTTGATGTCAAAGAGGTATGAGTATTAATGCAAGATCCGTATGCCCATATGTACATGCACCCATTTTGTTGCAGAAAATCATTCTTTATATTGTCATAATTGATAATACCTGATTTGGGTAGTTATTTCTTTATATTTTTGTCCAGGAGATCCATTGTGATAACAGTGACTTGTTGAGAATATGGTACTTTTTGGTTATACTTTAAAGAGGGATGAGCAAGGATGATAGTTTGGTAACATTCTGAAAAAGCTGACAGAAATGGGAACTCCTCATTGGCAAAGCATTCTATAGACTTGCCGAGGGATACAATGGCTTTCTTTTTCTGTTAATCCTGTGAAAGATGAATTGCTTAAAGATTTGTGGAGTGTTAGCACAGCAAACAATTGAGACTTCTCCCAGCTGCATACAAATACTATTGTACTTTACTGCTGGTCTAGTGTAGTTACCTGCCTTGGAGCCCTCATCTGAGCCAACATCCTTTCTCATATTTTGCATAAATCCCACATTCAGAGCCTTTTTCACTACTAGCCAAGTACGTATTTTAGGAAGAGTCTTACTATGCACCTCTCTTAAAATGCTTGGCAGAAATTACTAGGATTTGCTTTGCATTAAGGGGAAAAAGAGATGAACAATTTCATTGAGTTTCATACATCAGTCTCAAAAGTTGGAGTAGTTCTGATTTATGTTCTTTTAAAGTCGAATTAAATATCTTCTGACAAATGTCTTGCTAGCAGTGGATCTGTACTTGTTAAAAAGGGCTCCTTTGCATCACAGAGAAACCTCAAATCAGATCTTTATTATTTTTATATGTCACAAACTCAAGCAAACCTAAAAATTATTGTATCTCTAAGAAAGTGACTCATGAGTGTATTTTTTTTTCTTTACAAATGAGAGGCTGTTGATTAATGTTCAATATAAGAACAGATTTTTCTTTGAAATTCAACTAATCAGGAAAACTTTGTTCCTTTGTAATTTCACTGTTTGGTTAGAACATTCTCAATCTTGAAATTTCATTTTTTACAAGAATGTAGATGAATCACACTTGAAAAACTAAATGGGCTTTGCTTGCCATCCAAACTGTTTATATGGTAGCCTGCCCGATGTTCTATGAATGTAAAGATTTTAAATTATATGTTTTCATGGTCTTTCCTTCTAAACAAATTAAAAACCTTGAACGATTAGGAATTTAATGTTATTTTCCAATTTTTTCTTAAGGTCATTGCTAGAATTGTAGATGGAAGTAGATTTGATGAATTCAAAGCCTTGTATGGGGATACTTTAGTTACAGGTAAGTAGAAATACTATTATTATGTATATGTTCCCACTAGTTTTATAATTGGATTTATTCTGGCTCACCCACTGATATTTTTAATGACATTTATCTTCAGAAGTATAGCAGTTTCTATTACTAGGAGAAAGTGTTACTTTTATATGCTATGGAAAAATAAATACATATGGAAATTTACAAATTAATCTTTCTCCTCTAGGATTTGCAAGAATTTTTGGTTACCCAGTAGGAATTATTGGGAACAATGGAGTTCTTTTCTCAGAGTCAGCAAAAAAGGTAAATAGATTTTTAGCTTCTTTGCCATTGAGAAGCAAAACTTCTGGTGGACAATGTGCTCTTGAAATGAGGAACTTTTTTAAACAGTGAAAGAGAAGTGGCTCCACGTTTTTCTTGTGAATGTGAAACAATAGGCTGTAAAAAACAATTGACCATATTTTAGATACAGTGTTTGTTAGATTTTTCTGATGTGAAAAAGATAGGCCAGTAGCAGAACAGCATTTGGATTTGTGTGAATACAGTGTAGTTGAAATAGTATACCCTGAAACTTACAGCTGTTACAAGACCAGTCCATGCTTTTTGTATCAAATACCCTGTTGGGTATTCCTAACCTCTAAACCATGAAGTACTACAGAAAATCACATCATTGTTTTTGTAATAACTGAAAAATGTAAAACCTGGATTCCAGCGCTCAGTTTATTGCTTTACTAGAGTTTTAGTTTTCATACTTTGCTGCAGCATCTCCTGTCTTAGAATAATGAATAAAAACCTGTGCAGTCTTGCAAAATCTGTGAGCTAAAATACCTTTTTTGTGAATGAAAGGCTGTCTATGAAGGAATGTTGTGATTTTATTACAGTTAACAGTGCTTTACAGTTTGGACTTCAGGGAATGATGGTGATAAAGAATATCTGGGTATGGCAAAGTGTTTACTTTGGTTTGTGTTGTTTGCTTTAGTTCTTTGTTTTTTCAAGAAACAACTGTCAGTTGAATTTCTTGCAATAGCAATTATATATGCTAGTTTTTTTCTAACAGGCTTCTTGAGCCAATGTTGAGGAAATAGGTATTGAGAATATACAGAAAAATGAAGCATTGATGAGAAATGTGGAGAAAGGAAGTAATTTTACTGGATTTATTGCTGTTATAAAATAATAGACAAAATCACGTTTCATGTGCTGAAGGAGTCCTTCCAACTTGGAGCACTGCAGTAGATGACATTTTTTTATCTGACATTTGTTTTAACAGTTATTTCTGAGTAGAAAATAACTCTTGCAGTATTTCTAATACTTTCAGTATTTTTCTAACAATTCAGTGCTGCAATTTCTTTTCCTAACAATGACAAAAATGTAAGGAATCTTCATTTTCTGACTTTTACCGGCATATCAGTACTGTGAAAGGAAATTCACTTCTAGAGAAACCTTTGTCGATGATGTTGCTTCTATAAGCAACATACTCTAGCAATAGTCCTTTTCTTTTCTTTGCATTTTTGTAATGAGTTCTTGTACATTTTTCCTGTGATCATCACTATGCTATTCATGTCCTTCTCTGAAGATTATACTTCGTTATTGTTCTTTTCTCTTTTTAGAAGCTTTGCGGGTTTTATATATGATGAGGTTAGATGTTTTCTCAGTTGTCGTGCTACATAACCTTGTTTTGTTTTGTTCACCAGCAAGCAGATAAATAACTTGAGGAACTTAATTGATTTAGATTAGTTGAAACAGAGGCTTGAATCTACTGTTTGTAACTTTGCTAGGAAATTGGTCTTCTGCTAGTAAACAGGGAGAGGGCATCTGACCTCAGGAAAGGGAGAAAATGTTACAGCAATTGGCAGGGCCATGAGTAAATAATGTATGTGGGCCTTTCCCAGTTTCAGAGAATACTTTTATTTTGTACAGAAAATGGGGAGATACGTTTTTCTGACTGACTGTCTTAATTTCTCTGTTAGAGTCTTACCAAACTCAATGTCAGATGCCACACTGAAGCTGTCTGTGGTTTAACTGCATATATTGGCCGAGTCACAGCAGTTGAGCTTTTCGATACTGGTAGTAATGCTTTTTAAGGATATTATTTCTGTTTTACCATGGGTTCGCACATTTTTGGAGATCTCTTACTTCTGCTCCCATGAATGCATGTTTTGGATGAATGCAACTTTGGATGAAGAAGTAGTATAGCACTTCCTGATGGAGATACTTTGGTGGACTTCAGGGGAAGGATTTAGCACAGACTTCAGAGTGCTGGTAGTGATTCACTTGTCCAACTTTTAATGGCTTACTCTTCTATTTTTTCTTTTTTCCTCTCCTCAGGGTACTCATTTTATCCAGTTGTGTTGTCAGAGAAATATTCCCATTGTGTTTTTGCAGAATATTACAGGTGAGTAAGATCAATATTTTGAGGTTTCACTATGTTGTACTTTGCTATTAATTGTTGAGGCTGCATTCTAGATAGCCTTTTTTGTGCTTTGTAGTACCTACATCTCCAGCCTGTTTGGAAATCAACTTGTCAGCAGCTGGTGAAGGCCTTGCCTTATGATTTGTTCCTCAATTCTTTTGACATGTGCTGTGAAGCATGTAATATGACATAGGGCACAGTATTATAATATGAAGCTAGTGAGCCTTTTGTTTTTGTATTTCTTTAGGTTTCATGGTTGGCAGAGAATATGAGGCTGGAGGGATAGCAAAAGATGGTGCCAAGATGGTAACTGCTGTAGCTTGTGCCAATGTACCTAAAATAACTGTCATTATCGGTGGCTCTTACGGAGCTGGAAACTATGGGATGTGTGGAAGAGCATATAGGTAAGTGTTGCTTCAAATTATGACAGCAGATAGAAATCATTTAAGAGAGCATAACCTTGAAAAGTCATCTGAACTCTTGGAGAAGTTGTGCTGTTTGGAAAATAAAACAGTTCTCAGTGAGTATGTTCATAAGTAAATAACAACCTGACATTGTAGAGACTGATAAGGCTCATGAATTAGGTGACACTTAATTCAGGCACCTAGGTGACTAATAAGGCACCTTGAATTACGTAACAGATGAGACCTTCTGACATTTAAACCTGTTCACATCCTTTTCTCCCATTTCAGTTCTTGGAAAAATTGTAAAGTCTTAAACAATCATTGGGGAGTATAGGCTGGTCCTTTGTTCTGCATTCATAGAAAGAGTATATCAGCTTGTGTAAAAACTCCTTATTCACTTCAATGAGCCTGTTTTTATGAGTAAGGTTTTTAGAACCCCTAAAGATTTTTTGTTGGCCCTTTGGACATGATTTATGTGGGTTTTTAATTTCATTTTTCAAGGTTCCTGATACTATTGAAGTTATTTGGGATGTTTAGGAGGAAAATTCCTGTGGGTTGGGGATGTGAGCTGAAGAGGCTTGAGAAAGAGAAATTCTTTTAAAAAGTTGTTTGAATAATGAAAATGAACAGTTTTTAATTTTCAAATGCATTGCTGCAAGTATTGAAGTATGTTAATGTACCTTTTTAAAAAAACACTATGTTGTAACACTGTCATGCATAAAAGTGAATTTGTAATTGAGTGAGAATTAGTTCTTCACTAGGAAATATGTCAATGTCTTACCTTAATGTTTAATATGTATTTTTTCAGTCCAAGATTTCTATATATGTGGCCAAATGCTCGCATATCGGTGATGGGAGGGGAACAAGCTGCAACTGTTTTAGCTACAATAGCTAAGGACCAAAAAGCAAGGGAGGGAAAACAGGTACATCTTTCTTCCTTCATTTGTAGTAAAGTCATTATCACTTACTCTTTCACTGGCATTGGTCACTTTGCTAGCTAGGAGGGGATACAAGAGAATGAGACATCAGTGAACTACCCCAGTGCCACCTAGTGCACTGACAAACGTGAGGTATTTGTGAAATGTTATTGCTTACATCTTTGAAACATGAAGATAATTCATAACATGTCTTATCTTTGCCTAAAAAGAGGAATATTTCATATACCATCATATTTTTGTACTATGTGCACAGTTATTAGTTCTACCCAAGATAAGCAACCAGGAATCTCCTTGGTTTGGGAGTATGAAGAGAAATATGTCAGAATAAAGTGTCTTTCCAATTATTACGAAGGTGGCAGTTTTAGAGAAGATTGATCTTCAAATAATTCAGTGATTGAGAATTATGAAGCTTGCTAACAGCAGAAGTCTGGAGAGGTTTGGAAAACTTTTGCTCATTTCAACATTTTAATTGAAAATTAGAAGTGTATTACTTAGTAATATTTTATAGTTTCTCTGTGCACTCTTTTCTGCTGAGTTGAGGTTTTTTAGTTCCAAGGTTTATGGTTATGTTAGTGCTTTGATCCCATAGGAAGTGGTTTTATTGTGGTGTCTTAAAACTGTTCATATTTATCATTAATAGTTTATCAGAATAGTGAAACAGTATGAACATGTTATCTCAGCGTTACTCCTTTTCAACACTTGACTTGTTCTTTCTGTGGGTAGAATATATTCATCCTCATCTGTCTTACTTTCACAAATCCACTATACCCAGAAAGAAGTTCAAGAAAAATAATTATTAGTAGTAAAATGTCAGTAAAATGTGTTTGAAACTTGAAAGTTTTCTGAATTACACAGTGTAATGATCCAGTCTGGATCATAGAGAAACCCAGTGCTAGAATAGCACAGACTTACTTTATTAAAAAGTCTTACCGAAGACAACCTAAATTTTTTTCTCAGTACAGTAGCTTCAATAGACTTACTTTATTAAAAAGTCTTACCAAAGACAACCTGAATTTTTTTCTCAGTACAGAAGCTTCAATAATTTTTCAAGTGCTAGTCACCAATTACTCTTGCACTTAAGTATATGTTTATTCTCCTTTTTCCACCCACTTGTTTTTAAAAGTGCTATTTTAATGTTATTGTCAAACATGCAAAATTGATAATTGTGTGCTAAAAGAGTAAAAGAACACTTAGGCATTTTCTTCAGGTTAATGTTGCATATAAAGCTCTGCTATCATTGTAGAAGAAAATATTAAATAATATTTTATCTGTTTTTTTAGTTGTCTGAGGCAGATGAAGCAGCTTTGAAGGAGCCAATCATTAGGAGGTTTGAGGAGGAAGGAAACCCTTATTATTCCAGTGCAAGGTAACAAATAACTATTCTAAAACTTAATTGTAACCATGGGACTTGACATCTAATTCTTGGTATCAGAGAAAAACAGAACAGAGCAATTGGAAACAAAGATTGTGTTTGACATGCATTCAAACCAGTGTCTTGTCTGTCTTATCTCTGGGACCTGGTACCATGAACTGTTTCAGAAGACAGCATGCTCTTGCAGGAATTACTTTGCTGGTTCTGTAAGTAATCGTGTGGTAGCTTGGAGTTTCTCTGTTATGTGCTTTATTCTGGGTAAGTTTTGTGTCATTCTCCCTAATGTAGTGTCTGGGCACCTTTCTAAAGCCTATTGAACAATGTAATGAGTGGCTGCATGTATGTTAGAGGATCCTGCAAGTAGAAGAGGCCAGTGGAAAAGGAGCTAGCAGTTTCAAGAAGACCTGAAGCCATTGGCAGATTTCAGGTCATGGTAGGTGATTGTATTGGATGATAGCAATTTGTGTAAGGCTTTAGCTGATGGGTGCAGCATACTCATATTTGCTGAGAAGTCCTTTGCAGCGTTTTATACTCAGGCTGATGGAATATTAGTAAATGCCCAGGAACTAGTTAAGCTAATGAAGCAAGGTGACATTCTGAAGTGATACATCTGGAAAGTAGCTTGGGGGCTTTCTTGGCCTTTACTTGTTATTCTGCGTTAGTTTCATCCTGTCAGTACTAAAGTTCCTGCACATATTTCTACTTGTGGTATCCAAGAGCTAATTTGCTGCTGGTTGTCAGCTGCTGCTGATGGTAGAGGGTAGCATATTTCAGTGACCCAGACGTCAGCTGTGAAAGCAGCACATCTGGCAATGAGCAACCCAGGTGACACCTGGAGTATGTGAAGGACAACTTCGTGGTCCAGGTGTCAGACAAGGCAGCCAGAGCTGAGGTGTTCTTGGGCCTGGCACTCAGCAGTGTGAGCAGAGGAGCTCATCAGAGGGGTTATGGCTGGGAGCAGCCAGGGCTGTAGCAGTCACACCCTGGCTGAGCTCAGGATCTCAAGGATTGTGAGCAGGCAAAGAGAAGCTCCGGACCCTACAATTTGGAAGAGTGAACTTCCAGATACTTAAAGGGTTAGTGGATGAGATGGCCTAAGGACAGAGGAGATTATTAGAGCTGGCAATTCTTTAAAAACGCTTTTCTTAAGGTACAAGAGCTTTTCATTCCATGTGTAGGAAATTGAGCATGGCAGGGTGGAAACTAGCATGGCTGAGAAAGGACTTGTTCCTAAAACTGAGGAGTAAGAAGGAAATGTACAACCGGTGGAAGCAGGGACAGATAACCTGGGAAGAGCTCCTTCTTCACGATCAGAAGTAAGATATGAAATTACTGTTAGCTTTTACTCCTTTCTGTAAGGATAGTGCAATATACTTGCCAGAAAAATTAATCCACAAACACCAGAGGTTTATGTCCGAAAAGGAGACAAAGGAGTCCTTTTACTTTTTTCGAATAAAGGGAGAGGCCATGGGGCATTCCCCTGGGGTCTCTCAAATTGTTAGAGGGCACAGACTCTTTTTTATCCTGTTTATCCTCCTTTTTTTATCCTTTTTATCCTGTCTGCATTTCCCTCTCTTTTTCTCCATTGGCTGAGGTACTTGAGAGGTACAGACTTCCTGAACACCTAATACCTAGATGCATTTCCCTCTCTTTTTCTCCATTGGCTGAGGTACTTGAGAGGTACAGACTTCCTGAACACCTAATACCTAGATTTCCCTTCTAATGTGTAATCCCCCCTTTAATTATTAATTCTTATGGAATTTGTTTTTCCCATTGATTCTTTCTTCTCTCAATATCCAGTTTCATTTATCAACAGACCTACAGTTTGTTTGTAAAGGCAAATATCATTTTTTCCATTCATCAATCAGTGGAATCCTTCCCATTGTTTCTTTTATCTCTCAATGCTAGTTTTATCTACCAGCAGACTCACAGCCTGTTTGTAAAGACAAATCCGTCATTCCTCTCATACTTAACTGACATATTTATACCTTGGAAATATACATTAATTTTAATGTTTAATCAAATTAATACCTTCATCAGGCTTGGTCTTTAATGGGTAGTAAAAGAAATATCACAGCAGTTTTTAACAGCTGACCTTGTGCTCTAAGGCAAGAAGGAAAAATGAAAAAAATATGAGTTATCATTTTTTATAACTGGATTTTAAGGAGAAGAACTTTCCACTCATATAATAGCATTTAAAAAATGAGTCAAACTGTCTGTATTTAAGATTAATCCCTACCCCAGAGAAGATGAATAATGTGACTTTTTTTTTACATTTGGTTTTTTTATATGTTCACTGGAAACACTCAGACTCTGTGCTCATGATTTATTTAACATTCAATATATTAGGTATAATAGCAATATAAAAACATCCTCTCCCTAAAACCAACTGGTGATTGTCAGTATTTACAACAGTAAGTTACTAATCTGTAAGAGAGCAGTTTTACCTGTAGGGTTAAAACTAGCATTAAAAAATACCCCATTTTAAATTTTTAATAATGTCCAGTGATTTTTAGACATGAAACTTGAGTGTTTAATACCAGCTTTGTGCTCTCTAATTAACAACTTCTATCAGTTTATGTTTTCAGAATATCTGGCCATTTTCTGAAGTTAGATTGCAAATCTAGTAGTCACTCCAGTAAAACGCTTGAATCTGCCCAGCCTAGGTGTTAGAAAGTGCTTTTAGTGCTTGGTGACCTGTCATTTATTTGAAAAAGCAGGATAGTTATGTACTTCTTACTGTTTGTGCTTGGAAAGGAAATATGACGTGCAGAGATGTGAGTTGGCTGAGAACTAGCGTGGGTCTGAATTGCATGAGGTTGGGTTCGTGTGACGCTGCAGTCAAGGTAATAAGCCCAGCTGAGATATGAAGTCAAATGTTAGGGCTGAAATCCCACTGAGGCATATCTGGCTATAAGTAATGAAAGTTAAATGCCTCTTTTTCACAAGGGAGTGCTTTTGACTCAAACAACAGTGTGTGAGTGGCTCAGGTCAAAGCAGTCCTGACTGGTTTCTCTTGCTTTTCAGTTCAAGTAGGTGCAGTCTGCATTGTCTAGGAGCTTTTAATTGCTCTCTTGTAGAGTTAATTGGGTATTTCAGTGGATATGCTCATGTTTCCTGCCCTTTCGTGCTTTGCATTGTCTAATTCCTTAGCAAGATCTCAGATCAATGGTTCAGAAGTTTTCATTACTATTGAGTAGGCTGTCCAAGCAGAAACAATGAGATGAAGTGGATTACAATCTTTGCAGCAAGCGTACTTAAGGGAAGGAAGTACCACTCAGCTTGCACATTGGAGACAGCCCTTTCCTCAGCCAGTATCAACAGCTGCTTATTAGCAAGCATTTGCTGTGATCCAGGGAGAAGTAACCTGTCCCCTTTGCTCTAAAGGGTGCTTCCTGTTGGGCTCCAGGCATGCTAAAAACACAGCTGATTGTCAACCAAATGTCAGGGTGCTGTAATTGAAACTGAATCTGGACAGCCTTTGTTTTGTCAGATCCGTCTACCAAAAAGATGAGCAAGGAAACTCCAGCAAACAGCTTTGCATTTCTGAGAGAACAAAAACAATAGATGAACACAAAGATTGTTGTCTGCATTGCTGCTTGTGTGCAGCTTGTTTGGAGGCTTCCTCATGCTGTCCTCCTGCCTAATGTCTGCCTCACCCTTAATGGCCATTGAGATTGATGTGACCCTTCCACTTGACTTCATTAGGCTTTGAATCAAGCTTTTTGCAGTAATAAGGTGAGAGAAGGAAAATGCCCTAGTGATCTTAAGAGACAAGCAAATATCCCTATTTATTCTTTTTATATCATTTTGCTTATAAGTGATAACTTGCTATATGTACAGGATGTCAATACTGTTCCCTGCAGTTGTATTTTCTAATCAGACTTTAACCAATTTTTTTATTAGAACCTTTCACAATGAGCAGCCTTAATTAATGGCAGTCATTAGGCAGCACCCATTTTAATGAGTTATATTAATCTGCTCACAGGTTTCTTAAAAGATTTCAGTGGTTTGCATCTTAACTAATTACACAAGTATTTTACTTTAGGCGACATCATTTCTTTTACTCACAGTATTCTCAGTTACAGATATTTTATGAGTGTTGTGTGACTCATGTTCCAGCAATGGGGTTTTAATAGATAGTTTAATTTTTAATGTTACATCCCAGTAGGGAATGCAGTTTTCTTTAAACAAAGAGAAGCAGAAGCCGGGGGTGACCATACGAAAGCAGCTTGACTTCCACACATCAGATCTCTCGGTTGTCAATACAAGTCAATTGTGTTGTCACAAAAAAAGAAAAACAAACCCAAATCTGCCGTTAAAATGTGCTCTATGTTTGGAAGTGTTTATTACAGCAGTAATCACTATGAAGTTGCAGCTTGGAAGGTGCTGCGCTAAGTTGGTGATTCTTTTAGAGTCAGTTCATCCCTGACCTTTCCAGGCCCTTAGCAGATGTGTTGAGCATTTTAAGTATTGTGAATTCCCTCATTCTGTTTCAATGTGTTTCATAAATAAAAAAGTTAATTGCAGGTATTTACTGGGGGGAAGAAAAGCTTATATGCAGAGCAAACAAACCTGTAGCACTCAAAACCCCAAAATTTGCTCAAAAATAGAAATTACTATGTCTGAGATAGTTCAGAAAGTTGTGATTTTTTTCACAGTCTTAAGAAAATAGAAGGGTTGGGAGTTATTTTACCTCAAAAAAACCCTTTTATTTTTGCTGTTAAGGAGGATCTTCTCTATTCCTTTGGCAGATTAATCTGACTATATTCATCATAACTAACCAAAATATAAATACAAGGGGAAGGAAAAAGAGCATATACATTAAACTTTGGTAATGCACTCTATGAAATTGAAGGTGTAGGAAATACTGTCTTAGCCATTCTGTCATGCTAGATTATATCAACAGCTACAACCACTGTCTTGGGAAAAATCAAACTAATTCAAACATCTCTTATGTAAGTCTCTGTAAAACCAAGTTACACTTTTCTTTGGCTATTTTGAACCAAAAAAAAAGCTTCCAATTACTTTTGCTTTTGTATAGTAAGAAGCAGTTCCTCTGATTCTTTTCAGTGGAGTATTGCCCAAGTAAGCCCAAATATTTTAATGAGTTACTACTTAAAATTGAGTTACTACTCAAAATTTGAAGATACAGTTAGGAAAGAAGTTACTCATGGGAGTCAGACAGCAGGAGCTTAGACCATGCACTTTATCCAAGTTGTGATACAGACAGCTCTTGTGTCATCTGAAACAGAATTTGCTGTTAGTACTGCTTCCCTGCAGGTACAGGTGTGGCTGTTAGAATATTCCAGTGCTTGGGTTGCTAGCCCACTAGAAGGGACGTACTTACTGAGAATCCTAAAATGAGAAGAAATTAGATAGAACTACTGTTTTCTTATATTTGTATTTTGGGTTTATAGCAGGGAGATTTTTCCCATGCCAGAAGTTTTCTCCTTTTTACATTGGGGAAATTCTTTGCTGCAAGGGTGGTGAGGCCCTGGAAGAGGTAGTGAGGCCTAGAGAAGCTGTGGATGCCCCATCCCTGGAAGTGTTCAAGGCCAGGTTGGATGGAGCTCTGAGCAACTCAGAGCTCTAGAAACCTCTGGTCGAGTGGAAGGTGTCCCTGCCCATGGTGGGGGGATTAGAACTAGATGGTCTTTAAGGTCCCTTCCAACCCAAACCATTCTATGATAGTATCATTTTTCCAGACTTCTTTCTCTGCTGGTTGGCACCTGGCAGCTGCGTCAGTGAGTGCCACAACTACTGTGGTGCAAGACTTCTTAAACCAAAATTTGATTTTCACTCCCAGGAAAGAAAGAGCCTGATTTTACCCAGTTAGCAGCAAATCTTCCCTTCTTCAAACCCTTTCTTCTTCTTCTTTACTTCAGTTTTGCCCTTGTGCCCCATTTAGTTTAACAGTCTCCTGCTTGGGAAGCTGCACCATGATAAGATCTGTTTAAAGCAGAGAAGTGTCTGCTGCTGCATTGAGCTTATCAGCATGTATTTATGTACCATCTGCAGTCCTCTTGGGGGTGAGGTTGGCACATTTAGGACTGAAAGAAGAGTGCAAAATATATTGTTTCCTGTCTAATAGATTTTGCTAAATAATCTCCAAACAATGTAAAATTTGCAGATGGAACTTCAATTAGAAAGGAGAGGCTGTGCCTTCTCTTGGTAGAGTCAGTCTTGGCTCCCTGTTCATGAATGTTTCTCGTATTTTTAAATTTTCCGCAGACAAAGAATTAAGCATTAGCCAACACTGAAGTTCACAAAGAATGCAAAATAAATCTCTCTTGGGAAAGATGGGAGGGAGGAGGAGCATCCTCCTTTGGTTAGTGTCCTAACCAAAGATACTAGGTATACATTCTGCAGAAGCTGATTTAAGTATGTGTCTGTTTAAGTGAGGCTGGGTTTCAATGAGCAGTGTGGTATCTTGCTTAAATATCTTGCTGGGGAAATCACAATATTTACAGTCTCATGGCCTACTGGGAATTTCAACATAGATTTTCATTTAGGTAGGATGGAGCTGTCATTGAGAACTGATGCCAAAAATACCTTAATTTTTGGATAGTATCAGAGACTATTTACAAATGTTGGCGATTTTGGGGACCAGCGAATTTGACAATTGCTCATTTATAATTTAATTGCCTTCAGGTCTGGGTTACAGAGGGTACTATGTTCCAGTTGTTTAGAAATTGACTTAATGGTAAAATAAATGAAAGAAATTGTATTGAGTCTTGCTGAGGTGGAGTTCATTTTCCCACAGCGGCCCTCACAGTGCTGTGCTCTGCATTAGCAGCTGGAAAGCCTCTCTCTCCAACATTTTGCCCCCAGCAGCATTCTGGGGTGGGCAAGATCCTGAGAAGGGAACACAACTAGGCCCCTCGCTAATTTGTGTCTTGTCTTGCTGCCACAAATCAACCAAAAGGATATCCATAGCATTTGACTTCAGCTCAGTTCCAAATGCTAAGGAAAGAAGGTTATTCACAGTGTTTGCTTTCCCAAGCAAATGCCACAAATGCCCTGCTTCCTGGGAAGTGAACGGACATCACTTGCTGATGGGAAGTAGAGAATAAAGTTGTTTTCTCTTTGTACACATGCAAACTTTCACTTATGCTTTAGTAAGCTGCCTTACCTCAACCTGTGAGTTGTTTTCCATCTTATTTTCTTTCCTCTGTCTAGCTGGGAAAGGGGAGTGATAGAGCAGCCTGGTGGGCACCTGGAATTCAACAAAGGTCAATCTACCACAGAAATTCTCAAAACACTTGAAATTTATTCTGGCTTTTTAATGATGGAAGAATAAGAGTTGTATCATCCTCATCTGACTGTTGAATCAACCTGAATACTGTAAATAATGATGTGACATAATCCTTAAAGTGCAGGCATTCTTAATAGAAGAAGGTAGGTCGTTGACAGATGGTCATTCTCCATGTGAAATTAACAAGCAAAGAGGGCTTTTTTCTTTAAGGAGATGATTAAGTATGAAGAATCTATTTAAAATACGTAGATCTGATGTTCTTCACTTATCTAAAATGTATACTTTGTTCTAGAAGACAAATTTCATGGAGTTCCTATGTCCATGGAGCACAGTCTATTGCATTGATGAACACCGTGAATTGACTCAGTTGTTTTAAGTATAATTTAGCTATTTTACTCCTCTTTCTCTGATACATACCATTTCCAATTTCATGGGTTTGAAAGTATACCAGCTGTATGTTGATTTCCTTTAATTATTAAAAGTTTTGGTTTGTTATGTTTTTGGTTTTTCTCTAGATTATGGGATGATGGAATTATTGATCCAGCTGACACAAGACTGGTTTTGGGCCTCAGTCTCAGCGCAGCACTAAATGCACCCACAAAGAAGACAGAATTTGGAGTTTTCAGGATGTAAACTTAAACATGTGATCATCAGAATTACCTCTGTATATTTTTCTTGGGGCTGGACGGCACACTAATTACAATACTGTAGTGATTAAAAATAAGATTTGTAAGATGCTATTTTTAATGAAACTTCATTATTTTCTCTGACTGTGATTGTCACACGGTGCTTCAGTTTTTAGATAGTGATTTGAGATTAGTCACTTAAGTGCTTATATAACTGCATTGCATTAATAAATTGCAGGTTCTAGTGTTATACTTTTATGTTTGACAAGAAACTGTTGATACTATCATATGAATAAATGTGCAAAGTAATCTACTTATTTGGTGCTTATCAGCTCTTTTGTTTCTTTTAATTCTTTTTTGTATGTCTCCTAGAAATGCAAAATATTTTTACAGTCCAACAAAGAAAAACCCACATTTGCTAGTAAATAATTTTTGTGAAAGGGGAGTGCTGTAAGGGCAGGCAGGGACTTCAACACAGCATGAAATTACAGATTTCATGCAGTTGTTGTCATCTTGTTCTGTCTCTGGCTTTCATCCAAAAAACATTGCTCTTCTGTGTGGTTCCATGAAGTCAAAACAACTATTAAATGTGATGGATGCATTATGTTTTCTGGAAGAGATGGAAGTGTGTGCTGGTATCTGTGAAATCATCAGGTTGCTGAGAGCATGTGTGAGTACAGGGATTGGCTGCAAAGGTGTTTAAACATCTTGGCATGTGGTCCTTCTGGTAATTTTGGTTTCTCAGACAGAGTGTTCTCTCCGCAAGGATCAAGGCTTCACTCGGCAAAAGCCTGAAATCCACTGACTTAAAGAGTTTTGAGATGCTGGAGTTCTTAGGTTATTCTGATTTATTTAGAGTAGCTTGTTGGAGTGTAAAGTTTTTCAAGAATTCAGTGTCTGTCATTTAATTTGTTCTCTTCAAAAACATTGCACTATGTAGAAACTAAATACTGTTCTAGCTAGGAATAGGAGGGTGATTTTAGTTTATCTAGCTTTGCTCTACAAGTGCCCAGATAGCCATTGCCGGAAATATTCTTTACTGAGAGTCACATCGAGGAAGAGACATGAATAGAGGTCCTGGCCTGTGGGGAGAAGAAAGACTGCTAAGAGGAGTGATCATCCTGGGTAAGATGCTAGCTGTAATCTTCCTAGGCTTGTGTGGAGAGGAATTCCTCTTGGAACTAAGAGGAGGATGGAAGGTCTGCTATCTACCAGCCTTCCCAGTTGTATCTCAGACAGATGCAAAAGAGAAAATGAAATAATTCTTTGAAATGGGGATCTTCAAGCCTAACATACGTTGAGCTGTCTGGTCTCTGGAACACTTATATATTGCACTATTCCCTCTTTTTACTGAGATGAGTATCCAAAACCTGGTGTGTTCTGCACCACTAGAAAAATTACTTACATAGGTCTGCACTCTCATGCTTACATACATGTTCTTAGTATATTAAATATTTAGCAGATAATAATAGTCTGCCAGCTAGACAGAGCTGTGCTTTTGTGCCACTTGTTCTTGTCTCACTACACATGTTTGTGAACATGTCTGGCATAGACCCAAGATTTCTTGATCCTGAAAGCAAAGTGAAATTATTTATGGTTAGTAGGCTTCTGAAATGCCTTTAAAAATACCCTACTTTTAAATACAGATTTATTAAAAAATATAAATACATATATAAAATATAAGCAGGGAGAAAAAGAATTCCAGACCCTGAAATGCTGTTAGTGGCTTCCACACACTGAAAATACAGAAACACACTGTATTTTCTCTTACTCCAGTTGAAAAATCAGTTCAAGCACTTGTCCTTCTCTTCTTAATTATGGGGGTCACTTTCAGCTGTCTGGGACTCCCAAAGCCATAAGGACTACTGCCTGTTTCTGCTAAGAAGTCTCATCTGTTCTGAATAGTATTTTTATTTTGAATATATTCTTTCAGTTACACTGGTGATTAACTCATGCCACATTGTAGACAGTTACAGATAATTCTTGGATACAAGTGATAGAAGCAGGTATGTCTGGAAAGATGCTTCAGAGAAAGGTAACTCTGTGACTTGTTACATCTGAAAAGACAGTTCTTTGCATTTGTCAAAATTTCTTCCTCTGAATATGTGTGCAAGCAAAGTCAAAACACCTCTGATTAAATAGGAGTGTTTTGCCTTAATACTTAGCTTTGGAAACATGTTAAGCAAATGAAATTAATCATCACAGGCTTAGCATCTTATCAGCATGAACTAGTTAGCAGTCGCTACTGAGCGGGATCTTCAGTGCAGAGCAGCAGTTCAGAGTCACTAGTGGTTATCACTCCTCCACTACACAGCTATCTGGGAGGAGCATTTGCATATTACCATGATACATTCTGTATGGGACACTGACTACGCAGTGCCTCTCATGTGTGATGGTGTTCTGATCACTGAGATGGTCTCTTGCTGCCTACAGGTTTGCTGAAAAACATTGTTTTCTGTGGAGCCAGCAGGAGTGAGGAGTTGGACCCCATGCTTGTAACTCAATTGATGATGTTGGTAGATCTATTAATGCCGTCTCAAAATACCCAGAGCTCTTGCATTGCATCTGCCACCAGGAATCTCATGCTTTTGCAGTAGCAGCTACCATTTAGGTTTAACATGGATGCCATTAGAACAGTAATTTTCAGTTTTCATTGGCATTGTGCTACCAATGGGATCTCTTTTGGAATGAAAGGAGATTTTAAATAAACCTAAATTAAAGGTAGCTGCCCCTGTAAGGGTGTAATGCTCCTGATGGCAGAGGCAGTGTGGAAGCTGTGGGTGACTATTTCAAGACTTCTACTCTTCTCTGATACACGTAACTTCATCAGTGTAGTATTTAAGCAGTTCACAACCACTAATCTGTTTCCTTACTGGAGACGGTGCTACTTGGGATGGCACTGATTTTTCAGATGGAGTTTGAGGAACAAGGGAAATGGCTGTGCCATATCAAGTGCACAAACTGTGGAGGACCAGGACATCACACGTGGTGCTCTAGACTTCCTGGGGACCTTTGCTCCCATCTAGTCTTGCCTTGGGCATAGCTGTTCTGAGCTGTGTGCCTCCCTCCTGTCCCTGAGAAGAGGGAAGGCCAAGGGATTACCTAGTTCTATTTCTGTGGTAGTTAGACACAGTCTATTTAAGAGGTTAATGTTTGGCAACAAGGAATTTAAAAGGGTCAATACTGTGACCTTGAGGGTGTTTTCAAACACCTCTATAGCAGGAAATGGGAAGCTGTGAATGAGGTGGGCTAAGCTTCTAAGTAACCAAGGATTTCCTTCTCAAATTACCTGAGCTGAGATGATGAATTCAGGATGGATCATAAAAATGTACCCATTGCCATTTTCCTTTTTACTTTCATGGCAGCTAGGAAGGTGCTAGGAACCTGGGAGCTACTGGTCTTCCGTCAAAATTGGTGGCAGTTTATTTGACAAACATCAAGGTAGAGTCTCTGGAGCACAATCATTATGAGTCTGCTTCCAGGGCTGAAATGAGATGTGGATAGTGCATAGCCTCTGCAATAGCTCTGCCTGCAGAAATGGAGAAGCCACCAGGGTCCTGTTCCCACCACTCTTCCACCCATATAGGGTTAATTTAATGGGGAGTTTGTAGCCTCAGTGTTTGTGTGGGCATTGGTGTATGTACTGCTGTTCTGAGAACCCATCTTTTATTTAAATGGATTTTTTCTAATCTATTACTCATCAAAATGAATTGCTGTCTCCTGCTGAAATAGATATTATCTTTCAAGTATGCCTCTGGACTCCTACTACTACTGATGTGGCTGAACTCTGATTTATCTTAGATTTTCCTCGCTGTTCAAGGTTTCAACGAAAGAAATGTCTTGATTCAGAAAACCATTGATGGTATATTATTTTTTTTAACTGTGGCTTATAAATTAAGGCAATTTAACAAGGCACTTATAAAAGCCCAGTGCTTTTCTGTAAAGCCTTAAAGCATCCACTTAAAGCCAGATGTCCATTTTCATGTCTCTGATTCAGTAGAGGCACTTGTTCAAATGCTTGACACTAATCTCTACAGTCTAGTAGTCCTAAAATCCATTCAACTTTATGTCTCTGTCAAGCCAAAACTAGAATGCACATAAATGCTTCAGAACTGCTCACCAGCATCAACATAAACCTCCATTATTTTCCTGCTTTTAGAAGTACACTTAATTAATTGATCATTATGGAAGAATGTGAGTATGAAAAGCGTGTATGACTTTCAAAATTACCCATTTGATATACAGCTGCTAATGCACATTTGTAGTGTTCTGTTTGTACCGTGTCTGCAAGAACATTTGCATGGAAAAAGTTATCTTTGAGAAGCTTGAATTAGTACTTAGGTACAACAGAGCTGTCCCCAAGGTCTGATGGAATTTCATGCAGATTTCCCAGAACTGAGCTCTGAAATGCCACAGGCTCCCATCATTACACAGCCAACTGTCTTATGGCTGGCTACTGATGCTGTTAGAAAGTACCTGTCCTTTTGTAATTGTAAACAGTGATTTTGTGGTTTTATATCTTGACCCTTTTTCTGCTCCTTCCCTGGTAGCTTCTGACACTCTTACTTAATATTCAGTTATCCCACTGATATTAATCCTGCTGATTTTTTATGCCCTAGTGCTGGAGGCAAAGTGTACAAGAATGGGTAAATGAGGAGCAAGGGACAATGATGTCTGCAGAGACAGTGTGATACAGACAGTAACAGGCACATAAACTTATAGAGTTCTATCAGTGTCTGTAGCCAGACAGATATAATGATTTTTGGAAACAGAAATTTGTAATTGCCTGCACATTCAACAATAATTTTACTGTAGTAGCTAACATTACATTCCGTTTTTTACTGGAAGTGCAAATTGGAAAGAAAACAGTGATGTTTTCTGAGCATCTCTGGTGTGTTCAACACTGCATGAGTAATGCTTGTACTATAAAATATGGTCTGAAGTTTTGGTCAGGCTTCACAGATGCTGCTTTTAAAGTTGAATAGGCTGTATATCTGCCTCTCTATATGAAGTGTTGCATTTTTCATAGCTTGGGTTGTTTCTCTGTTGTAAGAAACTTTCTTCATCATTTTCAGTACTGCACATGGTTGTGGTTTTGCTCTAGCCTGGAGCAAAGCCTGGGCTTTGCTATGTCAGCGTGACATCTGAAATCCTAGCCTTCCCTGTGGCTAAATGAAACTGGAGGATCCACACAAACAGGCAGAGGATCTCTACTCTGACCAGCAATTACAAATGAGACCTTTGCTGGATGTGATGATCAATAGGAGTGTGTGGGAGGAGGTAACAGCAAGCGGTGAACACACAGCACTGGAGGCAAGCAACGTGATAGAGAGATCAGAGCCTTTTTATTGCCTCAAACAAAATGCTGCTGTTGAAAATTACTTGCTAAACCACACTCCTGGTGTTCTCTTTAAAGAATACCTGCCTACTTGGAAAAATACATGCCTGGACCGGTTTAATTTTTTTAAACAACTTTCTTTGTGTGTGTGCTCACATTATATTGCCTTTTCGAGTTGTTCCTAGCTCCCTTTCCTAGCTTCTCTACAAATGACCAGCTGGGAGAGTTTTGTTAACAACGTTTTCCAGCTTCCTCCTTCTCCAGATGATCCTCCCTTCACCTAAGGAGACACAGCCCTGTTCCTGCTGCTGTTGACTTGCAGACAGGAACATCCCCATAGCCACTTCAGAGCTGTGAGCTTGAAGTGAAGCCTTCTCACAGGCAGACCCAGCTTGCTGCCTCCTCGTCCCAACAACCAGATTGCCAGATGTCTCATGCCAGCAAAACTGCTGCTCAGCAACCCTGTTTTACCCTAGCCTTGGCCCAGAGGAGGCTGGAGAAGGCTGAGCACCGTCCTTCATCTTGCATGCTCTTCTTGGCATACCACTGCTTTTCTTAATGGGAAGAGCTGCCACTGCCGCCACCATGGCCATGATGCCTGGACGGGTTTGAGCCTGCCAGGGATCTTTTCAGTGAGAGTGTTCATGGACACGAGGCTGCTGGGCTCGCAGAACCAAATGTCAGTGGGAAGGTCTGAATGACGTGTTAAGTCTGAATGACTCCTTTTGGCGACTGCACTTTTTCTCTCCCAAAATGGAGGTGGCCTCATTTCACACACAGGCAGTATGATGCTCCCCGAGAACTTGCTCAGTGATGTGACATTTGACCTCAAACACAGCTCCGCTTGATGCATTAGCAGTTACTTTTATCCTGGGCCTTTTGATGCTATTTCTTACTGTGCTCTTTGTGGCCCTGAGCTTCCCCACACTGTTGGCTCCCACCTGTTCTTACTCAAGCATTCACATCCTCATCAGTTTGTTCTCATCATCACTATCTACCATCCCCCATCTGCCCCCACCCAACTCCTTCAGGGTAATCCTCCCACATGGCTCTTCCTTCCATCACGTTGTGCTTTTCCTTAGCCCACGGGGTACTTTCTCTCCTGTCAGATCCCTGTGTTGATTTCCAAGCCTAGTCTCTCAAGTCTGCAAGCCCAACTTCCACTTTCATCTCTGTGTGTGCAATGTCCACCGTCTCCCTCAACCATCCCAGCCCCCAGGGCCGAGGGAAGTTTCCCACTCTGCTCATGTAACACGGGATCGACCCAGCCCTCGGCTGTGGACGAGCACAGGGAGTGCGGACAGGCTGCGGCTGGGCTGGCCACCTTCGGGCGCCCTCAGAGATGGATCCGCTGTTTGTCCCGAGGGTGAGGGACGGCC